>CM044017.1:27212907-27257869 GCA_024085815.1 Flaveria linearis | reverse complement strand
TCACACTGATTGGATCTCTATTCAAATAGGATTTCACACTATTTGATTAGGTTACACGTTGAATCTGTTAGTACTTCGTACGTACATGGTCCTAGCAGAAGTTGATTGAGAGTGTGGTTGGCTGTGTCAGCTTCTTTGGTAGTTGTTGTTGTTGTTTCTTCTGGGTGCATTACATTCCCTTGAGAAGTGTCCAGTCATACCACAGTTGAAACACTTCACCTTTGATTTGTCATATCAAGCTTTGTGTTCTCATTCAGGCTTAGCTTTTTACCTTCCCTGAAGATTTCTTTGCTCTCATAGCAATCATGGCCATTTGCCATTGCAAATCCATTTCTTCTCAACATCATCTGGATCATTTCCTCCAGATCTTCTTCGATCAAATGAGCTAATATGAGTCTTCCTCCCATAAGCTTCAAAACTTAAAACAAAGGCATTGTAAGTAGCCTTCTCTTCTTAGAATTCTGATAATAGGTAGTTAGTGGGTGGGGGAGTGGAGGGATTAGAGGTAGATTGCTTATGTGGTTGAGATGAACAATGAATCCACTGATCTGGATTGATCTCTGGATGACAGAAATCATCCTCTTTAGTAATAAATGCATTTCCCACAAAATGGGTTTCTGATGGAAATTATAAGCCTCAATGACTTGAGGTCCACTCAAGTTCCTGCTTCTCTCATCTAGTTCAAGAGATTTAATCTTTGCTATCATGATGTCTAAGCTTGTGCTCTCTCAGATCAATTGTGTTTTTCAGCATGGTCACATTTTGCTTCCAGCTTTCAGGCAGACTATGCAGCATCTTCTTGTTCATCTCTTTTTCTTTGTATGTGACCCCCATTATCTCCACATCATTTACCAGTTGGACGAATCTATGAAGCTGTTTTGAGATAGATTCTCCTTGGTATGATGGAAGGTTTCATATTGATTAATCATTTGTTTTTATTAATCTCAGTAACCTCACTGCTGCTCCCTTCACACATGATTGAGTGCATCCTATACACCTTTTACAGTGTTGTATTTCTCTAATCTTTTGAGTACATACATCTTCAAAGCCTGAGTTAGTATGGAGTAGGCTTTAAGATCAATCTTAATCTTCTTATAATCATCATCACCAAGATTAGATGTGGATCCTCAATGGGGATTCTGACTGTCTTATACTATGCACTTGGTCAGCATTTAGAGAGACTGGAATGTAGGGCCCTTTGCATATTGATATCCATAGTCAGGATCTACACCTGTATATAATTCCTAAACCTGATTTCCATTGCTTAAACTCAAATTTGTGTTTAAGCATTGGAGGTTTAGAAGCATGACCATTCAGAAAAGTTTAATAGAATCCATGGTTTATAAACTGATTTTAGATTGTTTGAATATGTTTTAGATTGATTTTATGTCCAAGAATCCAAACAATCCACGTTTCAGTAATTAGTATATGTGATGAGTTTTCTATGAATAGTAGCAGTCAGTAGTTCTTCTTGTTAACATTTCCTTTTTGTTTCGTTTTGGTGATATTTATATATTTTGTTTGTGTTCAATCACATTTCTGAACATACTGATGATTTTAGTATGTTCTTGTAGCAGAAAAGTGAAAAAAGATGAAGTTTTTCGGGTTTTTACAGCTGTATACTCATTAACAACTGAGAATTGTTAATAAGCAACTCATCACCAGATAAATCGATTTCAGCCAAGATCTGAGCAAATCTTAAGTTGAATCCGAGAGCCAAAGCTCTAATACCAATTGACTGGTCCGAGAATGATATTCTCTGTTGATGTAAATCAACAAGGATCGAATATGGTAATGAGTCAGTGCTTATAGCGGAAATACAAAATCAAAAAACATTTAATGCTGTAAATGCACTCATAAATGCTTGTATATTGATTGTAGAACAAACAAGTTACAATGGGTTCTAGGGTTTTCAAGAACAGTAAAAAGACAACCTCAGAACCTCGTAGCTTGAGTACTAGGTATCCTTGTGAGTGAAAAACTTACATATGATGGATAGTCTATTCTATTTATAGGCTGACATAAAGCATGTACAAATGACTAAACTATCCTGTCAACTATACAGAATAGTAGTCTAAGTACAAAAGGTCTTCAGCCACATTAGTTGTTGAACATCCGCATTAACTAATACGGATGCCATGCCATGGCTTCATCAGCATTTCTTTATTCTTCATTAGCATTAAGTGTTTAGTCATCAGCATTAAGTAATGCGATGCGGATGAACAAATACTTAACCACATTTGTTTTAAAATATCCGCATTAACCAATGCGGATAAACAAATACTTGCAGCATTTGTTCTAGCTATCCGTATTTGTTTATGCGGAGAAACAAACACTTGTCAGCATTTGTTTCTTGGTCATCCGCATAGACAAATACGGATATCCAACACTTGTCTTCTATTCTTCACCTGCATGTCTTCTTGGACTTGTGGGACTCTGCTAACAGAACAACCATCACCCATCACTTGAATTGGCATGTATGATCCTTTCAGGATCCATAGCTGATTGACTTGATTCTAATAAGATTAGAAGGTCAAGTTTAATAATTTTTCCTAAGTTATTGACAAGACAACATTTATATCATATGATAAATATGCTACTGCAAGAGATAACCAATGCCATGATTTTGACTAGAACCATATCTGTAATCTATATTGAACTCATATATAATATGCTTGACCCTAAGAGTATTGAACAACACATGGTTTTCTTTTAAACATCATCTTATTGCAATTTGCTAGAAAAACACTTTAGTTTAAAGATTCATTGAACAATTTTTGAAGAATTGTGGAACTCTAATTGCAAATGTTAAAAGAACATGCATGGCACTTTGGTGCAAAATCACTCATACTTCCAAGTTGCAAAAGCATGTGTGTGTGTTCAGAAAGTTTATTAATTATCAATTATTATAATAGAATTTTCCAACTAACTAAAGGTCATGGGTTCAGGACAGAATGCAAGTTATCATGCCACAGAGGCTGCAACAAGGACACGCAGGCTGTGCCCATCCAACCTATTGTTGTCCCTTCTCTTCAAGTGGACGAATTGAAAGAAACAATTTCAAATGAAATACCTAGATCTACTATGAGTTCCTAGTCAACTACCTAAATGTATTACTGCCTTGATTGAAGTATGTTTCTATTTGCTATAATACACGCATTAATCTGTCTTTTTTAACTTATAAACTTGTAGACATTGTGTTTATTGGTTGATCATGTCAAATTTAACATATCTTACTAGGGGTGTGCAATGGGCTAAACCCGAACCAGACCGGCTCAACCGCCCAAACTGAGGACCGAAATGTATGAAATTTAAGGACCGAGAATTGGACCATATAAAGATGGGTTGGTTTGGTCCAGTTCGGTCCTAACGGGTCGGTTCTAAATTGGGTCGGGCGTGTGACACACCGTAATTTCAGGTTAACACCATTCAGACTATTGTTGATATCATTCTACATTCTCGTTATTACCCGACACGTATACAAGCATCGCCACCGACATCATTAAATAAATTATGATATATATAATATTAACATTGGTGTTGTAGAGGATTCAAATGAACGGATTACATAAGGAATCCTCTTAATAACAAGCTCGCCCATTTACGTCGTTATCAACCGAAATAAATTCGGGAACTCGGGGACTAAGTGCGAGGACCAAACGTGACAAATTGCCAACTAGGGCTGGGTATATAAACCCTTACCAGCCCTAATTTTCATTTCACTCCCTTTTCTTCTATCTTCTTCACTATCTTTTCCTCCACCTTTTCTACCACCTCCTAGCACCACAACCACTCGTTTGAGCTCGTTTTTGCCGGCTAAGCTACGCTACAGCTGAGATAACAAGTTTCCAACAGGTAGGTGGCCACGGTCGTCCATTTTATTGCGTTTCACTTCTGCAAATTGGGGTTTCAGGTGCTCGGGTTCAACCCGAATGCATGTGGTCGTGGGGGTGAGTGTGAGGTCAATCAGCATGTGCATTTTACTTAGACATGTTAGGAAAGTGTTTCTGGAAGCCCCTGATGTGCGAAAACCATGCACGGAACAACCGAAGGCTGTTCAGCCCCACCAACAGTCGCGATCTGTTGCAGTTCGCGACTGTGCCAGTCGTGCGACTGAGCCGTATGACCGGGCGTGTCATGCGACTGAGTGGTGCGACTAGGGTGAGTCGTGTGACTGAGTCCGGGCGTATCTGCGTGTCGTGCGAATGAATACATACGATTGAGAGTGTGTGCAATTGAGTCAATCGGATGAATGTGTGCGACTGTGCATCGCATGACTGAAGGTTCAATCGCACGTGTCACACCCCGGGCCCAGAGAGGCGGGGTCACGATTAGTAAACAACAACCAAAATGCAGCGGAACTAAATGGTTTATTACAAAGTGTCACATGATGTTTACATTAAATATTGGCTTTGCTTCCAATTCGAAAGGTGCTTCAACCTACAATCTATAGGTGTCGTGATCAATATCTCGGGAAATATTTCTTGAAGCTTCAGTAACTAGGGTTTCTAGGCTCAACCTTTGTCTTTAACCTCTACCCTCGTATCTTGCTTTGGATTTGGGGAACTTCTATAGCTCAACTATTCTCCCTAGCTGTACCTGAAGACATGCTCAAAAGAAAATTGTGTCAACATAAAGTTGGTGAGTTCAAGTGGTTAAAGTTTCAGAAACAAAAGGGACTCTTAGAGTCCACAAGTTAAAGTTTTTGTATCTATTATAGCGGTTGTGGGGTCACAATCAACCCTGCACTTGGTCCCCGGTTGGCCTCTTCTAAACTGTGTTTAACCGGATATTCCCGTAGGAAGAACCAAGCCTCAGAACAGTGAACCATTCCTGCTAGGATGGTTCACCATAGTATCTTATTCAAAACCTGTTACATGCCACAAACGACCCCTCAGGATCTCAGTGGGGTACCTCCCTGTAGCGGGAGCCACTGTGCGTGGGGGATTCCCCAAATAGATCTATTCACATAAAAACAAGCGGTTCCCAAAAGAATTAATGATCATGACAAAAGTATCAGCAGGTATCCAAAAGTCCCACATACAAGCATCAAATAAAGCCAATCATAGTTCATAAACAAAAGAGCATGCTTCATCCCAAAAACTGTAAGTAAAAAGGGGAACACGAGAACTCACCTGGTATCTTTATATAATTTCAGAGCGTGATAAAGAAAAGTGATGATCACCAACAAAGCAAACCTAGCTAGAACATATAAGATTCACGTTTAGAATTAGCATGATGTTATTTCATGTGTGCGGTTGAGCTCTTTAGTTAATTTAAGTTGGTGATTAGTATCCTTAATGTATCTTAGCTTCTTGTGTATTTGTTATTGTTATGAATTAACTCGTGTACATTAGGTTAATTAATGCATTCAATCAAGAATTATGTCTTAGCATGAAGGATGTAGAGAAATCAATTTATATCATGGATTCCAAATCTTTATAAATAACTTACATTGACGATGTAAGTTATATATAATGTTTCAAGCGATGTTCATAATGTTCATGTCCACATTGTATTAGTTAACTTGATTTGACGCTAAGTAATTCAATTATTGACGGTAGTTAACTATATTTCTCAAAAGAAAGGGTGACACCAATAATATTTATTTCAATAAAATGAGGTGACCAATTACTAACAACGACAAGATAGTGGATCATTATCGTATTTTAGGTCTTTTACCTTAAATAAGACGTGTAGACGCCAGTTAACCTAAATGTTCATTATATTTATATACATTTATAAGTGTATAACCGTATTTGCATGAATTACATCTCTAAGCCTTCTAATGATTCAATGTGACACGAAATAAGCTTATTTGTATCATCTATGACATGTTACAACCATTACCCAAAACGTAATATTTCACACATGTTATCTAGGTTGATTTCGAATAAATAACGTTGCTAATTAAATCTCGAGTCCAAACCATCTTTTTAAGTCAAATAATTATAACAAGTGACGTTCATTTTCATTTATAATTCACGTATTTTATATTTAATCCTTTAATTAATTAGAGCTCAAATAACACGTATGCAAATTATAATTCAATTTCAATGCGTTGCGCGTGGATATTACCTTCCACTCGATTCATGTTCACTAACCCACTCGTATTGCTTTTGATCTCTTCAGGTTCTTGTTGTTGACGACCTGTTGACCTCAGTTGACCATGTTTGACCAGTGATTAGCCAAACCTTACCTTGTTGTTCTAACACAACAATTACCATTATCGACTACAACAACCACATTCATAATCATTTTCACCATCACCATTATATCGACATCCAAGCCCCACATACCACCAAGACCATAACCTAACTAGACCCACCACAGCCACCATTATCATCTCCTCGCGGTCCTACTCCACCATCGACCACCATCACCCAACCAATAACAACACAGCCACAGTCTCAACCCACAAACATCACCACGACCATCAAAACACAACCACAGTCGACATGCACACTGATACACCACCATCAATAGCCCCAAATCACAACCAATAACAGCAACAAACAACGACAGACCGAATCACAGCCAACATTCACCAAACCGACAACAACACAAGAACAATCACAGATTTACCTCACCATCGTCGCCTTACCATCACCACGCAGCAGCAACATCAGCCACCAACATCGACAGCCACCAACCCCCCTCTGGTTCGGTTTTCCTTCGACCCGACAGCCACCACCAAAGCCACTGCTGCTATCACCTTCGGGATACCACCATCGGGACACCACCAATACACGACAGCCACCATCGCAACCCTCGAGACCCGATCGAACCCACAGCTGCACCAATCGACTCCCAACCGCGAACCATCACCACACCACCGCGCCTGTGGTTGATTTCCTTAACCACGACCACCACAGTCATGGTCGCGTGGCTGCTAAGGTCGCACCAGCACAACCGTAACCCAAACCCACCTGCAACCGCTTCCCCTGTCTTCGATTCACGTCGATGAGCTTCCTTCTAGGAGAATCAAGGTCGTTTTCGAGTTCAGGGTGTCGAGGGGGAGCAGGGGTTGGCGTTCACTCGCCGGCACTCGCCGGAATAGGCCGCCGGTGGCCGGAGATTAGGCTTCGACCGAGAGAGAGGGGAGAGATGGAGGGTTAAAGGAATGGGTTCGTTAACGGGTCGGACATGCTCGATTAAATTGCACGTGACGTTAAAATTTCGCTTCTCGTTAGTCTTAATTTATACAAAACGTTATAAGTGTTCCGAGATTATGTATTTAAAACATGCCGGATAATCAAACGAGTTTGTAACTTATCGCGTATTTAACACGTTCCACGGTTTTACACGTTTTTATCGAATGAGCATTACTATTATCATTTTGCTATCAAAATATATGTAATTAAGTATTTAAATGATATTTTGAGCGTTAACTTCCTATGTTAGTCACGTTAAAGGCTTATCTGACGAATTCTCGGGTTTGACCTGATCGTAACCCGGTTCGCGTCACGGTCGCTTTTCGAAACGCTTTCCGGACAACGTATCACTCACCAAATCTACTATGTTATGATAATAAACATGGTTAGACGAATATTTACCGAGTTACGAGGCTCGGTCGACGTATCGGATGACATTTAAATGCCAGTGAAAATCGGTATTCGCGTTTCAGTTACGAATTTCCGTTGTTTATGCATGATTGATGAAAAATCTTTTAGCAAGCATTATTGATGATATTAGTTAAGGTTAACAAGGATTTAGATTGGATGACAACCCATTTTGAGGATTTCTGATGGAATTCAGACGTAGTACGCGGTAAATTGCCGGATTTTACCCGGTATGGATTCTGAATCTGTTTTTAGTTTGGATCCTTCCATAGTTACTTCAAATCACCTAATAATTCATTGTTTCATGGTTTCTTGTTTAATTGGTTCCTAAACATGTATTTGGGCCTTAAATGGGCATTTTTATAAGTTCGGGCCCTTATTGGGCTTATTGGGCCCAAAAGGCTAGTTTCATTTTCTGAGTTTTCTTTGATAAGCCCAACTCAATTCAGACTTTTATTGAGTTTTATAACATTTATAGGTTTTCAATTGGGTCATATTTCAGAGGTGTTACAGCACGAATGAAGGTACAGTCGTACGAATGGACGTGAGTCGTGCGAATGGGTGATGTGTGGTACGACTGAAGACTGAGTCGTACGAATGAGGGTTCAATCGCACGAATGAAGTGGATACGTATGATTGAAGGCCCATTCGTGCAAATGAAGTGTCCAGTCGTGCGTCTAACCTTGTTATGTGATTGGGGTCATTGTGAGTGAATTCTCCTTGTGTGCGGTGTGCCTATCGTGTGATGATAAGGTGACATCAATAAAGTGTCATTTCTTCACCACAAAGATTAAAGTCAACGCTATCACAAGCACATACTTTTTCAATCTAAAATAACCTAACCGTTTACAATTAACGACAACCCATTTGGGATCTACATAAGGTCTGATATGTGTATGCATGCTTGTGTGTGTGTGTCACCCACGACCGAACCAATGCGACCCGACCCGACTAAACATTTCTATTAACGCTTGACACAACATTAACGCTTAACATAACTGTCAATAGGTGTTTGACAGTTCATTGTAAACAACACTTGGGAGGCTTCCATCCTACATACAACATCATCAGTGAGTCTTCACGGCCCCTATTTTACTTTCTTTCCTTTTGGGGAGAAAACATGCAAACAGATTTACATAAATGGTTGTAGTATTATTGATATCGCTTGTTACATTAGTGCAAACACACATAATAGTCCTGACACTCTCGAACCGTTAGTAATGTGTAGCGAGGTAATTCTGAGTAGTTATACTGGGTCTGACAAACCCCCCCGGGCTAGTCGCGCTAGCTTGGTTGGAGGTCGAGCGGGTGCATTATTGACCTAACATTTGTCACTGTCTGGTGAGACGTGACGGGGATACAACAAACATATAGGACGCAAACAGTCAGCTTCGGTTCGAAACGCTAAGTAACATGATAATAGGCTAGCTACCTAACGAGATGGTTTATATACTAAACCATTGAAACGCTTTCGAACACATTTCTTGTTGATTAAACCTGTGAACTCACCAACTTTATCTTGACACATTTTAGCATGTTTTCTCATGTCACAGGAACACATAAGCTCATGATGCATGCTTTAGGAACGCACTCAGGACATGCATTCATCTGCTTTATTTTCATACATTGAACATTTTGTTTAGACTTGGCACTTGTAACTTTCATGTAATGGATTTACATATTATGTATACGCTTTCGCACTGTTGTTAATTTCATTTATGTTCCGTTGAATGAAGTCAAACGTTTATTTTTAAATTCATATAGTGTCATTAGATATGACTGTGTCTGAGATCCTGGTATGTCACACGCCTAACGGTAAAACCCGTTTGTGTAAATTGAGGGTGTGATAGGGCGACCCAAAATAGAATTATGTTGCAAAAAATATTAAACACTTAATAATGAAAAAATGACATTAAGATTCGTTCTCGATTGGTGGTCACAATCTACTTCAATGTAGTATATCAATATTCAATGCATATATCTCATGAGTCATGATAATGTAATTTAATCTAGTACATAAAAAACCAAATCATAGAGGTTAATATCAAAAGTTGTATCGATAGGGATTTCTAAGATAAAATAAGCACCTTGATTTTAGCAACAATGATGAGAAGATAACTAAGCAACAACAACAAAAAGAGGATGAACAACAATCACTTTTTGAAGAATTCAATTACCATAATTCGCTATTTCACCCCACAGCCCACATACTTATGTATTAAGTATTTAGGGCCTTTGTTATGTATAATTAATTGGTCTTTTTAGGTAATACGGGTTTTCATTGGGTCCGGACTGGTCTGGACCGAGGACCTAAATAGCTTAAAATTTAGGACCAATGACTAGATCACATGTATGTAGAATGGGTTGTGTCGGTCTGGTCTTTGGTTTTTTGGTCCGGTTTTCCTATAGCCCGTATGTGCTCACCCCTCAACTTGCGTAAAATAGACAAAACTACAATTACTCTTCAACTCATAAACTTCATACCACGATTGCAAAACAATTCATAATCAATAACAAGAGAGATTCATGACATACACCATGGTTTTCTCAAACATAAGCATAAGGATGCACATTTGACCAATTTTACTAAACTTTCAGCCTTCATCTACCATTCCTAGTCAAATGTAGTAATATTACATATAAAAGATGTAACAATATTACTAAACTTTCAGCCTTCATTTACCATTCGTAGTCAAATGTAACAATATTACATATAAAAGATGTAATTATATGCATGTCTTGTAATAACATGAGGTTTTCCAACATAACATGCCTACAACACCCATAAGGTTGAACATTTCATCAAACTAGAATAAACACACACAATCATTGAAGAATAATCAAGCTTCATCATAGCATCAACATAAACATCACCAAGTACAAGTTGTTAAATCATTCTAGGTTTCATCTAATCCAAGTTATAATAAGTGTTTATCCCATGAGTCTTACAACAAAACACACCCAAACTCAAGAACATTAAAGAACTCATAGTAGATCTAGAGAAATTCAAACCAATTTTGAGTGAAATAGGGTGGATGATGTTAGATCCTCCTTGAAAGTGTGAAATCTTCAATCTTGGCCTTCATATCTCTCAAAACTCTTGAAGTAGACCCAAAATCACCTAAAGTGGTGAGAGAGGCTAGGTTTGAGATAATTTGAAAGTTGTGTTGGAATGGGGGTGAAATTAGGTTAAAAACCCGATTCTGCTCCGCACATGGGCATGTGGGATAAGTAGGGGTCGTGTAGGCTGTAGTTTTTCACAGCATAATGCGGCACAGCGACATGGCCATGTAAGGGTGCCTACATGCCCGAGTCAGGAGCTTTTCTTCACAAACTTCTGCTTTTCTTCAATTTTCCATCAAAAATTATCAAATAACCACCGGGACTACAACATTCAAATATAACACAGTTAAGTGTATAAAGAAATGAATTTGTAACAAAATGCTTCAAATAAGGAATAATAGGTCTTGTTAAAATGTATATTTATTCACATATCAATTTTTTCCTATAATACAGTTAGATAAGAAATATTCTACTTAATTATCTACAGTTTTGCTAAACTTGGTACTCGATAACACCATCCTAAAGGTTTAATAAACTATTATGAACAGATGTATTGCACTTGTTGACTAATTTACAACTTTGAAGCATATATAAACTCTGCAAATCTTATTAAGGAAGTTTGATAACTACCTTAGTTGTGAAGACAAGATGAATAATTCTTCTTATTTTCTTTAACCAAAATCCATTTTGTGTGTATAACAGATTATACTCATGATGATCACTTTGTGATCATTCTTAGAAGTTAGATGTTAGTTGTCCAATAGATGATGTTAGTGACAGGAAGGATATGGCCATATGTTATTTCTTTGATAACTTTGGCTTTATTTGACAAATATGCAATGACTGGACAATTGATCTCAAAGAGTGACGTTTACAGGTTTGGAATGGTTCTCCTAGAACTGTTGACAGGCCGAAAGCCAGTTGACCACACTTTGCCTCGTGGTCAGCAGAGCTTAGTGACCTAGGTATGATACATGCATCGAGTTTCTTTTTCAGTTTCTTTTTTAAATCTAAACTTTTGTAAATACCATTCTATGTTAGGCAAAACCTAAACTCAGTGAAGATAAGGTATAACAGTGTGTTGACAGTAGACTCAATAGGGAATTCCACCAAAGGTGGTTGCCAAGGTACTTCATAATAAAAATATTAGATTCTAGTCACTTGGCTCTAGTTTGAGATGTATACAGTTGATTCATTGATTTTCTAAATATAGAGAATATTGGTGCTTGGGTGTATACAGAAAATTAGGAAAAGGATATACCATTGCTAAATATATAATTTAAACACAGACTAAGTTTCTACTAAAAAGTGAACCTTTAAGGAGAATGGATGGTGAAACTCTGAAAGAAATCAACACATGGATCGTTTGATTGAGATGGCGTTGTTGCACCCTTGTGTGTGCAATATGAAGCAGATTTCAAGCCAAACATGAGCATTGTGGTTAAAGCATTGCAGCCATTGTTGAATGCGCGTCCTAGACCCCAAACTAAAACACAACACTCGCGAATTCCCATCTATGGTTGCGCCTCTCCTTCTTGATCATGGCGTTCAAAATTAGCAGATATTTATGTTTTTTGTGTAGAAGAATTATTGTACAGATGAGATGTATTTTTTTGTTATTTTGTATCAGAAAGGGTTCAAGATTTTATTGGTCATTTATGGTGATAGACACAAATTTCATAACCGTATTGTAACTGTCATTGTGTTTATAAACTGTTATTATTAGCTCACATGATGAGATATATGAGCTTGTGATGATAGATGTTTAAAACATTAAGGAGATTTAAGTTAAGAAAATTGTTTTTGTTTTTTGAAACTATTGTAATAGATATTTAAATTGAAATAACAATGATTTAATTTACTATCGTTATATTAATTATGCATGTTCACCTAGTTATTTGTTGAGGGTGATATTAAGATATAATTTAATCAAGGAAGCATAGGACTCAACCCTAGCCTTTTTATCAATACCAACTACTCATTTCACATTTTAAGTGTATTTGTACGGTACATAACTTGACATGACTTGCATCTTTAAGATAACTACTGCTAATCATCGACGTATGTTACGTGTCTGATGGACATAGGTCTCAAAACCAGCGTTCAGCCATTCATCATCATTGACCGGACTCAGTTACATACCTTGTATAATAACTGATACACACACGATCATGTTGTTAATCCAAACTAAAACAAACATATCATTACATCAAACGTTGTGGTTCAAAGGCTCAAAATAGATGTATCGTCGTTGCTGCAAACCGAAGATGGTGACGTGCCAAAATATATAACCCCTTATAAGATCATCATATCCTTTAGATACATAACGTCTAGCCAAACTCCTCAAACGAACAACTATTCATCATCACTAACAAATGAAACTAGATCACACCCCCAATGACACAAACCCATCATCATCAACATGTGATAGTCATGCAGAAGTGGCACAACAACAAAATGTGTCATTGCAATCAACAAACAGGTGACACCATGTCTCAGACGAGCTACTGCTCACCATCATAGACCTTACCGAACGTCTCAGATGAACTGTCCATCATCATCAACCCTATTAACTGTCACACCCGGCCTCTCACACCAACAATATTGTCCGCTTCGCCCACGAGGAGCTCACGGATTTGCTTTTGGTTGCCTAGGTGAAAACTTCCCAGGGAGGTCACCCATCCCTGGATTGCTCCCACCTGAGCACGCTTAACTGTGGAGTTCTCCTCTCATCCACAGCCAATACGCCCAAAACGCGTTGTTGGTATTAGAGGCCAGGAATTCCTTATGAACCAGGAATCTCTCCTGTCCACGGTCGATGTGGGATATGTGTAGGGTGTCACATTAACAACCCAGCACTAGATTACGAACCCAAAATTATATAGTATGGAACACAAGAACAACCCAAAACATGCATAAAATATATCACACCACGTAAAGCCATATAATTATATAGTATGGAACACAAGAACAACCCAAACATGCATAAAATAATCAAATATAAGCCACAAGTCAAATCAGGGTCAAACCCTAAAATTCTACTTTTCCCAAAATTTAAGAAAATTTTATAAGTGTTCTAGGTGCATAAGCACTACGCAGGTGCATGAGGACTGCTTAGGCGGCGCATGAGTCAACACTTAAGCACTTCAACACTTAGGCGCATGGGCAATCTGGGCGCATGGGCCACTGTTTAGGCGCATGGCCTACACAGGCGTTTGAGCAAAATAGTTGGGGCATGAGGTACTATTTTGGCGCATGGGCTATTACTTAACATATCCGTGCAAATTTTCTAGGCGCATGAGGACTATTGAGGCGCATGACTACACTCATATTTTTCTAAGGCAATTTCAGGTGCTTGGGCCCTGTTTGGGCACATGTCTAAGAGTTTAACCTATTTCTAAGTTATTTTCAGTCCTAATCTTCATTCTAACTTGTTCATAATTTGAATCTACCATAATAGGTACCTATAATCAGCTTACTACCATAACACACGAGGATTCATACACACATGCATACGGTTAACATACATTACAGTTGTAAAACATTTTACATGCATTTTCAGCCCCAAAGAAGTTTAAAACACATAAAAATCAGGGTGTATAACTCACCTCTTGTAGCATTTAAGCACAACTCCTTCAAATGCTAGCCCAACAAGTGTGCTCACACCTAATTCATGCCAAAACACCACCAAACCCACATACACACATAAGGCTCAGTCACTAGGCTGAAAACTTAGTTGAAACTTAAAAAACACAAGAAAAACTTACCTTTTAACATATTCTTCTTCTTCTTACTAGAACTGATGAAGCTCTCTTCTTTCTTCTTTCAGCCGAAAGCATTGGGTGAAAAGGTGATAGTGGGTGGCCATGCTCTTATAAACATAAAATAATAATGTTTTATCCTTTTTACACTTAAGCCCTTCCACTTATGTAAATTCTCCTTTATTTCTTTATTCTTTTCTTTTCATTCCTTTTATTAAATTTCCTGGTGTTACACCTAGACATTTTTCCCATCCAACAAAACGTTTTTAAAGAAAACAGAAGAGAAAATCTCCCTGTTATCCATCCAGTTCATTCCTAGAGAGAGAAAGCCCCTCTGTTTTCACCGTGGACCACCGATTGCACCGTCCCCACCTGCATCGAGACCCCGTGTACGAAATCGCCGGTCTATCGAAAGGTAGTTGTCTATGTTTTGCGTTGGGATGTCTCTATAGGTGTTGGTGGTGGTTTCGGTGCCTGCCATTGCTAGGTGAGAGAGGCGATTTGAGGGTTGGGTTGTTGCTGCCCATCGTCATCTCAGGTTCTAGAGACAACCACTGTTCCATGTATCAGCATCGCCACAGGTTTCAGGAAACCCAAGATGGTGATGCTCTCGTCTTTGCGATGCTCTCGTAGTGGTATTTTTGGTTGTTTCATTTCGCAAAAAAAATAGTGGTAAGGGTTTGGACGCGGAATTATCACTAACGTTCGATGATCGGCTTCCCCACTGGGTTTCTAGAAAACCCTAGGCGGCGATGGTCCGGTGGATGTTCACTAGAGATCGTGATGTAGCGGCCATGTACTGGATTTTTTGCTGTGTTTTCGCAATGGTTGCTTTGTCCCACAATGGCCAAGTCGATTGATACTCTTGCTATGCTTTAGATCTGTCTTTTCATTTTATTTGGTTTTAATTTATTTATGTTTTTATGAAATCATTTATTGTTAAATGTTATTGTTCAGGGGTTTGTGAAGTTGGTTATTATTGAACAACTTTTGGGTTCGTAATCTAGTGCTGGGTTGTTAATGTGACACCCTACACATATCCCACATCGGCCGTGGACAGGAGAGATTCCTAGTTCATAAGGAATGTCTGGCCTCTAATATCAACAACGCGTTTTGGGCGTATTGGCTGTGGATGAGAGGAGAACTCCATAGTTAAGCGTGCTCAGGTGGGAGCAATCCAGGGATGGGTGACCTCCCTGGGAAGTTTTCACCTAGGCAACCAAAAGCAAATCCGTGAGCTCCTCGTGGGCGAAGCGGACAATATTGTTGGTGTGAGAGGCCGGGTGTGACAGAATGGTATCAGAGCCAAAGGTTGTAGCGAAGTAGGTCTGCTTCGCGAGACCTAAACTACAACCATATGAACCTCATAGGACCACCTTAGTAAGAAGACTCTTCTGAGCTTTGTTGAACCAATGTTGTAGAAACGTGGGTTTGCTTTGCAATACCTAAGCTGTAACCGTAAATAGGACCAGCCTAGAAGGTTGTTTTCATGGCCCAGTGATCCAAAGTTTGCAGCAAGAGTAGGTTCCCTTAAGAACTCCCGTCTTAATTTTTATACCTTAAGGATTTCATATATCCTATTAAGAATTCCCTACTCTATAAGAAACCTTGATACCTTAGGGTATTACCTATGATAGGTGCACCCGAGTAAACATCAAAGTATGGAATCTTTTGGGAGTTGACTCTTAGGACTACTGATTGTCTAGGACTACTGATTGTCAAGTACTAAGAATATTAGAAACAAAAGGTGTGCATATAAATTAGGACTTAAATCCTGGAGAGATACTTATCTGATTGCACAGTTGACTTCTGTCACCATATGAAACAACTTCTGTTAGCTATACACTTGATACGACTTGTGTCGTTACATGAGACAACTGTTATAATGATACTTGCTCATATGCCTCATTTGTAAGATGATACATGTTGGAATTTAGTGATAAGATATTAACCATGATGCCTTTTTGTTTGTTCTGCTCCCTAGGATAGCATGTACCTGAATGCTCATTTATTGCTTGATTTGCTGAAACTTACTTCGAGACAATTTCTGGGTTAACTTGAATGATTAGCATAGTTGGAAACTAAGTGTTCTTAATTGCAGATGATGACTAAATGAAAATTATTAACTCCAGGACCTAAATATACAAAACTTGTAACTTATGATGGGAATGACTAGAATGATAGTGTAAGGTAACTTGACGATTACGGGTGCACACGTAATGGTGAATTTACAGGTACACTTGAATTCTGGTGGGCCCCATCATGAAAACTAATATCGAGGTATAACACTTAAAGAACCAATAAATGCAAGAATAACACAAATATTTGGAATATATTCAATAATTTCAGGTTCAAAACTTTCATGCTGGGCGAAAGCCATTTGACACTTGAAGAGCTACCAAGGACGATGTTGTAGTAACTATTCCTTTTCTTCTTCTCCTCTTTTCTTTTATTCTACTCTCCTATTGGAATTATGATGATAAGACCATCAGACTCTGAAGATCATTAAATGATGTTCTCAAACTTAACTGGTCTCGTGCTGAGTATGGCACTCCACCTCGTTGTGCGTGTACTTTAGCCATACTATTTTTTTAGCGATGCTTGAAATTTCCTTCCTACCCAACATTGAATTCGTCAAAACTTCTTTAACATAGTGGAAGACTCTCTAACAAGGCTCGTGCAACGGAGAACATACCAGAGTAACAAATTTCCGAGAAACGCCTCTTGTGGTCAATGGCATAGAAGACTTGTCACTTCTTTCTTTCTTAGTAGTCCACACTTCATAGGATCTTCCGGATTCTAGAATTCCTCTGATCATTTTCTTAAAGCCTTTGAGGAATATGACTTCTCTCTACCTATTCATTGTAATGGAACCACCTAACTCAAAGGAATATTCTTAATATCAGCTCCGATTGTGATTGATAATCACCTTTCTTAATACTACGCTCGTGGAATCTTCCATCATCTTAAACCGTTAGTCATCTAATGACAATCTTCACACGAAACTTGGGTTGAACTATTTTGACCCTGCTTTTAACTGACCGTGCTGTTGATAAAGTTCTGAGCGCCGGAATATATAGGAAATGAAACCTCCTTCTAAATTCAGATTCTCCGAAGATAAATGCTCAAGTGCCAGGGATATTTACCGAGAAAAACTAACCTTCGAGATTTCAAAACAAAAATATGAATGTACAACTTCAGTGGATCCCTGATTTTTCCACTCACCCTCTGTCCTCGATTTATTCTCTTAACGAGTAGTGCTACTTACCTTAAGCCCTATAGCATAACCCTCATCTTTGGAAACGCGTGATAGCCGATGCGGAAAACTTTAAAACCTTGTAACTTATCTCTACTTGGAGATCTCTACTATTTGAGTGATAAGTTCGTGATTCGAGCGCAAGATCTGAAGTAGAATACGATCTCGAACTATACGACAAGTTATTAGAGTGGTAGTTAACTTTCTTGTGCTAGCGAGCACCTTGATAAAGTCCTAAACTTGTTCGAATCGATGCGGTCGATAATAATGGAGAATTCATGGGAGGAACTCATGGTCGAACTTAAACGATGGTGTTGCTCCAAAAGATGTACTAAGAGGCATAGAAGATCAGCTACAAGAAATCTCATGTGTTAAAACACTTGAGATCCAACTACAACGAAGTGATAAACATGCAGCAGATTGTAGACAAAGAAAGTCTGCATCATCACCCCCGATCGTAAGCGTTGGTGTTATTCCTCTCTAAATTTTCAAACCTCTCCTAAATTGATTCTCTAATACCTTACCCTAGAACGCTCCCGTACCGTCAGGAATTCGAGCAAAAGTCTTACTCCCGTATCTCGTTGGAACAATTGATATGATTATAAAGGATTGGAATCTAAACAGAGCTACTTGCTTCACGAATAGACCCCCTACAGGCACAGTTGCCTCGAAGAATATGGACCGAGGAAGAGGCCATCTAGAAGGTTGACCTTAATTGGGAAGCACTATGAAGGAATTAGTGGAAACGTTTGCAGCAATTCTGTAGCTTAAGACAACAGTTGAGGTTGCTCTTAAGAAAATTGAGTCGGAGAATAGAAGTAAAATATATAAATGGAGGTACTGGACTTGAAGCTTATATTAAGGAGCTGGTGGAAGGGAAGCAGATTTGATAGCTGTTAGATAAACAGTTCATAAGACCTAGTATGTCATCTTGAGGAAACTTAATGCTCCTTGCGGAAGGAAAATAGAATGCTCCAGTTATGGATGGACTATTAAGAGTTAAATGAAGTCACCAAGGATAAGTGATATCGTCTTCCTAGAGATGATAACCTACTTAATCCATTTCAAGATGCTACCTACGTCTTAATTGATATCAGTCGTGTTTATAATGAAAACGACATTTCACAAATAACAGTTGAAATCAGATATGGCAAGTACGAAGGTTGTGGTCAAGCCCGTGTTGGAGGACCTACACATCTCATGTAATTAGGAGTCTCATGGATAGGATCTGTAGGACATAATTAGACATGTCTGTCATTTTGCCACTACTACTAAGCATGAAATTTGAGACAAATTGCTATAGTTGAAGCTATAAAATTTCGGGAAGAAGTAAAAAAACACATTGAGATGCGTCAATACTTAGGGTTAGGAGAAAGTTGTAAAAGGATTAACCAAAACTTGATTCGTGTAACTATACGACTGGCATCGTTATCCTTGGAGAAAAGCGGAATTCGTTTGGGCGCGTATAAGAAAGTTACAGATGTGTGTTGATACAACAGTACAAGACAATTTTCTAGTCGCCCGATTGAAGCTGAGAAGATATATGGAGAGCTACATTAAGCATGAATTGGAAACTTCCGTAACATAAAAGGATGCACCTGGACACATTATCGATGCGACACTACCCACTACACATCAGAATACTAGACCAAGCACCATAGGGTGATCGACAATCGGTAATGTCAACCGCGCTGGCAAGTGCGAATAGGAGGCCATCATCCGCATTGTCCTAAGACATCCGTATCACCAAATGCGAGAGAACAAGTATTGACCGCATTTGTATCTGCTTACCCTCGTCGACGAATGCAGATAGCCTACAGTTAGGCTTTCCTTTTCTTACCTACACCGTATCATTTCTTGAACTTGTGATTCTACCAGCGTTAGTTCACGTGAATATATATATAGCACATCCCATTTCGGGAAACTCTTGTCATGCGTCAGATAAGATGAACGGATCAACTCAAAGACTGAGGTTCTGATATGCAGAACCGTTCCGGAAAAGGATGCATACTAGAAGAAGCATGTAGTGGAAGAAAGGACTTAACCCCTTAAGATGAAATCATAGAAGGAAGAGATCGAAGAAATTTTTTTCGGAAGGAAGTTGAGAACTAAAAAGTAGGCTTTGAAAGCTGAAGACCTTTGTGCATGACCTAATCTCTCTATTCTTAGAAATCGTGAAAACTTCTCAGTCTAGCTTCATAAAAATGATCTTGCGATGCCTAGATATTCATCTGTACTCGTTTGGAAAACCCAAATCCTTCTTGATTGAAACCTTCAACCTATATTTTCACGACTATCCTGTCTAATTAATGGCATTCACGCTGATATCCTCTTCTTTCAATCGGTCTTAAGATTCTCAGTGAGGACGGTAACACCGTCGGGATTTTGGGAATCGTCTCCTTACTAGATCTATTTTGTAGGTCGGTGTATTGAACCACAGTGGAGAGTCTCTTCTTTTTAATTTTGTACGATTATTAAATGATCTGATTGTGAAGCCAAAAACCTGTTCATAATTTGACTCACTAATCCTGTCAAGCATGATTCTAACATTCGGATAGTTACCCCAATCCAAATCAAACCTGATTATTTGACACCTAATCATAAACATTTGTCCTGGGATGCTCAGCTAAATTACTCTAAATCTTCAAGATTCATACTATGAGTATATCACACTCGGAAACAAATATTAACGATACTAAAATTTCGAGGGCGAAATTTCTAAAAGGAGGGGAGAATGTGACACCTCTGAAATCTAGCCCAATTAGAAAGCTCAATGTATTATAGGAACCAATAAAGGTCCGGATTGATTTGGGCTTACCAAAGAAACCTTGCAAAACGAAACTAGCCTTTTGGGCCCAATAAGCCCAATAAGGGCCCGAACTTATAAAAAGGCCCATTTAAGGCCCAAATACACGTTTAAGAACTAATTAAACAAGAAAGCATGAAACAATGAATTATTAGGTGATTTGAAATCACTATGGAAAGATCCAAACTAAAAACAGATTCAGAACCCATGCCGGGTAAAATCCGGCAATTTACCGCGTACTAACATCTGAATTTCCACCAGAATTCCTTATAATGACTTGTCATCCAATCTACATCCTTGTTAATACTAACAATATCATAAATGATGCTTGCTAAAAGATTTTCCATCAATCATGCATAAACAACGGAATTACGTAACTGAAACGCGAATACCGATTTTCACCGGCATTTAAATGTCATCTGATATGTTGACCGAGCCTCGTGAACCGGATCTAGAATTAGGTCAAAACCCGAGAATTCGACAGATAAGGTTTAACGTGACCAACGTGGGAAGTTAACGCACAAAATATTAGTTTAATACTTAATTTCATGTATTTTGATAGCAAAATGATAATATTAACGCTCATTCGATAAAAACGCTTAAAACCGCGGAACGTGTTAAATACGCGGTAATTTACAAACTCGTTAATGTTGCGGAATGTTCTAAATACGATAAAATACTAATCTCAGAATATTTATAACGTTTTCTATAACGGAAACTAACGAGAAACGAATTTTAATGTTACGAGCAATTTAATCGAGCGTGTCCGACCCGTTAACGTACCCATTCCCTTAACCCTACTATATAAGCCAACCATTTTCCATTTTAGGGTTTTAAAACCCAAAAATCAGAGAGAGAGAACGGGAGGCAGCCGCGCAACCTCCTCCCTCCCCCCTTCCTTCGATCCGGCCAAAACTCCGGCCTCTGGCGGCCGATTCCGGCGAGTGCCGGCGAGTGGCATGCAAATCCGGACTCCCCTCGACGCCCCGATCACTGTGGTGGCCTCGACTTCTCGCGAAATGCATAATAGTGATGAGAATCGGAGGAGAAAGAGGCGGTTGCAGGTTGGTTCGTAGGCGATGGTGTCGGTCGCAGGTAAGTCATCAACCTACAACGTGATTTCGGTGAAGATAAGCGGTCGTGAAGGGGGGGTCAGGACCTCGAATGCTGCTGTGGTTTTCACGACTGGATGATTGTGGCTGTGGATGTTATTGGTCGTGGTGGTGACGGCGTCGGTGATGGTTTTGGCGATGGTTGCGATGTGGGTGCTGATTGTCAATGGTGGTCGCGTTGATGGTGATTGTGGCTGTGGTCAGCGTTGATGGTGGTTGTGGCTGTGGGCAGCGTTGATGGTGGTTGTGGCTGTCGGGTGTGGATGGTTGCCAATGGTAGTGAAGGGCCACTGCGGTGATGATATTGGTGACTATCATGGTATAGTTTTAGGCTATGGTTGGGGTGGTTACTGTTATTCGTTGTGATTTGGGACTGTTGATGGTGGATGCTGCTATTTGAGGTAAAATTAGAGCAGTTTGATGTTGTACTTGTGGTTGCATGTTGGGTTCTAGATGAGATCCTGAAGATGTGGTTACGTTGGGTTAATTTCGGCTAGGATTCCGGCCAACCAAGAGGCTGCGGGTGTCGGTTAGTGGCGATCCATGGTGGAGAGTGGCTGCATGTGGTGAATGGTAAGGGTAAGAGACACAACCGAGGTGTTTGGTAACGTATATTGCGGTTTAGTTGCGTTTGGATATGAGATATCTATGTTGTAGTGTTGTATGTAATCTTGGTGTGTATTGGTTAGGTTAAACCTCGGGCAAAGCTGGTCAAACGTGGTCAACGAGCAGTCAACGAGACGTAAACGAGTGGGTTAGAGTTTATAACCGAGTAGAAGGTAAAAATCGCACGCCAACGCATTTGAGATTTAATTATAAATTGCATACGTATTGTTGAGCTCTAATTATATAAAGACATAAATCATAAAATAGGTGAACTATAAACAAAAACGAACGTCGCTTGTTATAAATGTTTGATTTAAATGGATGGTTTGGACTCGAGACTTAATTAGCAACGTTATTTATTCGAAATCAACCTAGATAACATGTGTGAAATATTACGTTTTGGGAAATGGTTATAACATGTCACAAATGATGCAAATAAGCTTATTTCATGTCACATTGAATCATTTGAAGGCTTAGAGATGTAATTCATGCAAATACGGTTATACACTTATAAATGTATATAAATATAATGAACATTTAGGTTAACCGGCGTCTACACGTCTTATTTAAGGTGAAAGACCTAAAATGCGATAATGATCCACTATCTTGTCGATGTTAGTAATTGGTCATCTCATTTTTATTGAAATAAATATTATTGGTGTCACCCTTTTCTTTTGAGAAATATAGTTAACTATCATCAATAATTTGATTTGTTAGCGTCAATCAAGTTAACTAATATGATGGGAACGTGAACATTATAAACATTGTTTGAAACATTATATATTACCTACATTGTTAATGCAAGTTATTTATAAAGATTTGGAATCCATGACATAAATTGATTTTTCTGCATTCTTCATGCTAAGACTCAAGTTTTGATTAAATGCATTAATTAACCTAATGTACACAAGTTAATTCATGACAATTAACGAATACACAAGAAGCTAAGCTACATTAAGGATACTAATCACCAACTTAAATTTAACTAAAGAGCTCAACCGCACTCATGTAATAACATCATGCTAATTCTAAACGTTAATCTTATATGTTCTAGTTAGGATTTGCTTTGTTGGTGATCATCACTTTTCTTTATCAAGCTCTGAAATTATATAAGGATACCAGGTGAGTTCTCGTGTTCCCCCTTTTTACTTTTGTTTTGGGGATGAAGCAGGCTCCTTTAAAACTGAAACTCTTATGTGTGATACTGTTTACTGTTTTGCATGATCTTTTGTGTTATGAACTATGATTATGCTTACTTGATGCATGTATGTGGGACTTTTGGATACTTGCTGATACTTTAGTCATAATCATTAATTCTTTTGTGAACCGCTTGTTCTTACATGAATAGATCTATTTGGGGAATCCCCCATGCACAGTGGCTCCCGCCACAGGGAGGTACCCCACTGAGATCCTGAGGGGTCATTTGTGGCATGTAACAGGTTTTGAGTAAGATACTATGGTGAACCATTCTAGCAGGAATGGTTCACTAATCTGAGGCTTGGTCCTTTCCTACGGGAATATCCGGTTAAACACAAGTTTAGAAGAGGCCAACCGGGGACCAAGTGCAGGGTTGACTGTGATACCCCACAACGACTGATACTAAAAATGATGTTTTAAACATCAAATGAGATTTTCAGAAACTATCACACTTGATTCCAAAACCTTCACTTGTGGACTCTAAGAGTTCCTTTTATTGTTTTGAAACTTGAACCACTTGAACTCACCAACTTTATGTTGACACAATTTTCTTTTTGAGCATGTCTTCAGGTACAGCTAGGGAGAATAGTTGAGCTATAGAAGTTACCCAAATCTGAAGTGAGATACGAGGGTAGGTGTTGAAGACAAAAGTCGAGCCTAGAAGCTTTAGTTACCGAAGCATCAAGAAACCTTTACCAAAATTGATCATAACACCTACAGACTGTAGATTTAGGCACCTTGTGAATTGAAACAGAGCCAATACTCTAATGTAAATGTTGAAAGTTGTGATGTATTAAACCATTTAGTTTCCACTGCATTTTGGTTGTTGTTTACTAATCGTGACGTCCCGCCTCTCTGGGCCCGGGGTGTGACATGGGGAGAGGGTAAGGGATGCCCTCTCCCTTAAATACTACAGTTTAGTCACCCGAGCTTCTATGCGACTGAACCTTCAGCCGCATGAGCTTCATGCGATTGAACTCTCCAATCGTGCGACTATCATGCGTATGGAGCTCCAGTCGTCCCTCAGTCGTACAATTGGACGCTCCAGTCGCATGGCACTTCAAACCGAAATTTCCGGGTGTTACATGGAAAAACATGCGCCAACCAATTGTTTAAAACCCAAAATGTAAAGACAAGTAAATGCGTTTATAGTCTAAGTCTCAAAATGCATGCTCGACCTGTGCAGTGCTCCTATTGGCAAGCTGGGTTATCGACCTGAGAATAGCATACTAAAATGTCAACACAATGGTTGGTGAGTTCAAGAGTTTGCTTTTAAACATAAATAGTTTAATAGTTGTGATATATAAGCATGTGTACTGTAACAGATAGCTAGTCTATTAACAATAAATATTAATACATAGTGATTTCGTAATTGAAGCTGACTGTGATATGTTTGCCTCCTATCACAACTTACCAGGTCGTGACAAATGTTCATAGGACAAATTGCAGCCGGTTGACCTCGAGTCACACAGGTGGGGCTCGTCAGACCCAGTAGTACTACCCAAGTTTCCCCGCTATTCAATATTAATAATTCGAAAGTGTAAGGACTTTATCGTGGTAAACAGCACTATATTAATATCATACACAACTTAAATACATAAAGCATTTGTAGAGTTACTAGTATGCTATCTCCCCCAAAAGAGATTAAGTAAACAATGGGGCATGAACTCACCTGATACGCGTATTGAGTACATAGAGTGTACTTGAAAGAACAAGTGGACAGTCAACCCTCAGAGGTTACCTAGATCATGTAAGTACATGAGTATGTGTAAACAGAGAATATGTGAAACCCTAAGTGCACTACAACCAAAGACTCAAGGTTTTAGAAGAATAGACATGTTTGACCCAGTTGACCCGTTTGACCCGTTGGTGACATTATGTGTTGTAAACCATTTAAACAAACATGACCATATATCATACATGGTTAACACTCCTATGAATCACATATGATGCTACATTCCCAATGTATTGCTTAGATCATCATACTATGTAAATATCATACAAGTTAGGTAATTCCTTAATATCTAGCATGCTCAGTGTATCCATAACTCAACTAGTGCATCATATAAAGGTCAAATCAAGCATAACCTACTTATATGACCTATAACCATGAATTAGCATATACGGGTCAAAACAGATAATTTACCAAATAATCATCCATACTAACTACAACACATTAAACGTGTCCATTACATACACATACATCAATATGATCAATTTCCAGTCCCAAACATGATGTCCTAGTTACTAATCAACATTCGATACCATACATGACCATCAAAGTACATAAATCAGACATAACCAAATAAACATTCCATGCAACCTAATTAATAGGTTCTATCATGTTAGGCGTCCACAACAATCATTCTAGCATGATCCTAATGTCATGAACATGTCCAATTCCCAATATCCAATGTTCATCCAAAATAAAGTTTCCCTTTTGGGAAAGTATATCCCAAAATCTACTAAACACCCAATGTATATACAATTCATCAATAATATACTATTTCAAGTTCATGGCAACATCCAAACATGATCAACAACATCAAACTAACATAATTCATCAATTCATATCTAAAAAGTTTCTACTTTTGGCAAGATATGAACAACAACATTCATTCTAAAATTTCTAGCATTCATACCAACAATCTAGCACCTAATCAACATCATAAACACATCCATTACATCAATACATTAACAATCCAACATTACATGCAAAATAAAGTTACTATTATTAGTAACCTATGAACAAAACTCTCAATTCATCAATTTCTTGCAAGATTCATGTTTTGTAGCATTCATACTATCTAATTAACATCATACATTCACCTAACAATCATCAATTTCACATTATCATCACCAAATTCGAAATTAGGGTTCATCTTCATCAAAAGTATGAACAACCAATCAAAAGCGCAGTTTTCTTGCATAATCAATGTTAAACAACATGTATACAACCTAACTAACATGTTAACATCATCAATTGATCAAAATTCATCACCATGAGTCTCTAATTCGCAGCTAGGGTTTCGGTTTTATCAAGAACACCCACAAAAACATCAAAACTAACCTTAATTGTTGCAAAGGAACAATGTTTGATGTTGCTAACTTGTTGTATGGCTTGCAAACGATCAAAATCGAATGAATTGTGCTTGTTCTTGGCTGAATTTGCAAAGGGAGAGGGAGAGGGGATGGAGTCATGGCCGATGGGTGGTGTGGGGGCTAGGGTTTATGTTTTTAATTTAATTTACAAAAATAACCCTTTAAACCCTTGTGTTTTTGCAGGATCGAATATGGGTGGTTTTTCTCTCAACTCACTGCGAATAACACTCAGCAAGTAGTCTATAAGGAGTTGATCACAATATAACAAGTAACAAGCAGTAAGCAAATTAACACAGGAAGTAAATTTTCAAGGTACTTTTATATATTGCTTCTCAACTCAAAGGATTACAAGACTCTTGGACTCAAATCGCTTATCTAAAGAGTTACAAGGAGAAGATATATATATACTACTTACAGCCGGATATACTTTAATACCAGCTGGACACCTCTAACCTTACATCTATACTACAAGACTCTAGGTGAGGTCTTTCAGACATTTTGCCTGAGAGTTGGTAGTCAGGACATGTCCCTGACTTACCTTTTGTCACCAACTAAAGTTGGTAACATGTACTATCATAAAAAGGTGAACAGTAGAATAAAGTATGGTCAACAACATGGCTCTTTAGGAAGATGCCATGCTGTATGAGAGGTCTGCAGCGGACTGTCAGGGACCATACTTTTATCTGCTGGTCATAGCAATGTCTTCCGAAGGATAAAGTGCTTCGGAAGAATAACTTCTTCCGAAGCCACTTATACTTCGGAAGACTGCTTCTTCCGAGGCTTGGAGTCTTCTTTGTCTTCGGAAGCAGACTTTGTCATCAGCTCTTTCATCAGACTTTGTCTTCGGAAGCTCAGACTTTGTCTTCGGAAGCTCAGACTTTGTCTTCGGAAGATGGTCTTCAGCTGTTGGCTTTGGCTGTTGTCTTCAGCAGTTGACTTCAGCTTTTGCCTTCAGTAGATATCTTCAGCTGTTGGCTTCAGCAGTTGTCTTCAGCAGTTGACTTCAGCTTTTGCCTTCAGTAGATATCTTCAGCTGTTGTTCTTCAGACTTTCGGAAGATCTCTTGCTCAGCTTCGGAAGCCTTTGAATGTAGTACCAAAAATGACTATGTGAAGTAGTTTTGGTTGCACCAGCCTTATCATGATCCAACAAACTCCCCCTTAGACTGATGCTACCAAAACTTCACTTCCCTCTTCTTCTCAAAGTTCTCAGCACTATGGAAAGTAGGTGTTTATCAGTGTCTTCATTCTTTCCTGATATGGTGCTGAGAATCTTGTACAGATCCTTGGTAGACAAAACCTCCACTCTGTCTCCTTGGATTATATGTACCCTTTGTTGTGGCCCTTTGAAGAGAGTTAGTTGATGGGAACTATAGTCATATTCCCATCTAACTATTGGTTCCAATTCAGGACCTTCCACCATCTGTAGAAAGGCTGTGCCTTTGGTGGTTGGTCTTTCCTTGTCTTCCGCTCTTTTCAGCTTCAACTCTTCTTCAATCTTGGCTCTTCTACTTTGTTCAGCCAAGTGGAGACCGCTGATATGATTTCTGATGTGTGCAGCAGTCTCAGAGTTGGAGGGATTGGAGAATGGCTTCTCAGCAAGCTCAGCAAGATCAAATCTGCTGAGATGCAGGAGAGAAGTGGCATTGAGCCTGTTGGTTTCACCATTCTCCCTTTCCACAACAATGTTGTGAGAAGGTTCATCGAACCTCCACTGGATTATAGCATTCCTAGGTCCAGGAGATTGACTAGAGATCCTGTCCTCTTTCCTTGTATCCAGTAGAGTCACCAGTCTCCTTCTTAGTCTCTTCTCCTTAGCATTGAGGGTATTGGAGTTGAGACCAAGAAGTCTTGCAGCCTCGCCCAAAGTGTCTCTAGGTAACTCAAAAAATTAGCCTAGGGTCAGGGAGCTTGAAGATTTATCAACATAGGTGATGTTGATAAGGTCTCCCTCACAGGAGATGTTGCTCAAAGTGGTGCAGTTGATGAGCCTTGTCTTGAACTCCTTTATTTCCTCAAAGGAGAGATGTTGAGGAGGCTGAGGTGATGATCTTGGTTTTGTTGGGTAGGCTTAGGTTTAGTGGTTTTGGGTTGTGTTTTGGGTTTTAGGATGGGTAGTTTGGGTGGTTGAGGTGATGTGGTAGGTTTGGGTAGTGTTGTGGGTTCAGGGGTAAAGGTTTCATCAGTGGGTTCTGTTTTGATGGGAAAAGGGGTTGGTTCTGGTGTGGGTTGTGGTTTAGGGGTTGGATGTGGTTGAGTGGCTGGGATGAAGACCATTCCATTTACCCTCCTGTACATCTCCTTCCTTTTCCCCAAACGGATGTCAGCTTTAATTTCACTGACTATACGCTGGAGTGTCCTTTCGAACATAGGTCCCACCTACCTATCAGAGAAGCCATGAGCCCGGAGATAGTCTTTCATCCAAGCTTTGTCATTTGACTTCTTGGCGGCAGTGACCCCCTTCTCTTCTTCCTTCCTCTTCTTCTCCCTCAACTTCTCCCTAGCAGCCTTCTTCCTTTCCTTCTCCATTTGATCCTGCTCTTTGTTGTGGAGCAGCAGGATCATGTCATCATCATGTGAAGACAGTTCAGGAAGACTGAAGCCTCTTAAGAGTAGGAATTTAATCCTGTCCTCTCTCAGCTTCAGGGCTGCTTCTCTTCTTTCTTCTTCTTCCCTCTCCAAGGTCAACCTGGCTTGTTCTTCTTGCTTTAGCCTGGTTGACCTCTCCAAAGACACCAACTCCTTTAATGGTAGCAGGAGTACTTCCTCATTGACAGCCCCTAGGTTGATGAGCTGGTCAATGAGTGCTGTCCTTCTCTTTTGGTTGATTTCTTCCTGATTGGCTGCAGCTGCCTTAGAGCTAGCAGCTAGCAGCTTTTCAGTAGGATATCTACCTTTCTTTTTGAGCTTCTCAATCCTCTCCTCCTCCGAAGCTCTTCCGCAGTCAATTTTCTTTTTCCTTTGTCTTTGGCAGTGGACTGTGGTGGTTCTTGGATGGAGGGTTGTGATTGAGAGAGAGGGTCAGCTGGTGTTTGGGTTGGAGGAATGTCAGAAATGTCCTCCCTGCTCACCTCAGATGCTATTTCAGCAATAACATCTATGATGGTCAGTTCTTCGGACATCTGGAATAAGCCTTCTGCAGCTTCTATTTCAGCCTCGGAAGACTTTTCTTGTTTTTCCGAGGCTTCCATGTTGGCTTCGGAAGCTTCAGCTTGAGCTTCGAAAGATGAGACTGCTGCAAGTTCTGTCCCAACTGTTTCAGTTGCTGGGCCATCAGTCCCCATTTCCCCTTCGAAGCTAATCTCAGGTTCCATGTGGACCTTAGGTTGACCAACTTCTTCCACAGTGGTAGAAGGTGCAGTCAGTCTTTGAAGCTCCTCAGTCCTAAAATATTTGAGTGTGGTGTCGGGGCTGGGTTGTTCTAGGGAGGATCTCAATACAAACTTTGTGAAAAGTCTGTAGAGATCTTGGAGCATTTTTGAGTCAACCTCTAGAAAAGATTGAGATGACTCAGGTAGTGTGATGAGTTGGGAAGTTAGAGATTGGGTCTGTGGTTCCTCAAGTGTTTGTCTCTGAACTTTCTCCCCCTTTTTGGTAGCATCATCTTGAGAGCTAGATGAGCTAGAGGAAGAAGTCAGTGAGACTTGAATTGGTACATGTCTAACAGACCTCTCCGTCTGTTTCTCAGCTAGTTTAGCCTTGAGAGTGTTAATCTCAAGTTGCTGAGTGGCAGTCCTTGATTCTAAGATTCTCACCTGTGATTCCAGGTTGGAGACCTTAGAAAGCAAGTACTGAAGTGTTAGTTGCATACTTCCCTCATCTTCATGAGAAGAATCACGGGGAGATGAGATAACATACCTAGTATGCTTAGTCTCACCACCAGATGTGGCTTCTTGGCACCCTGGTTTCCTTTGCTCAGAGTCATCTCTTTCAGAGACGTCAATGGGCAAAGTTGCTGTAGACTCAGTCCTAATTATGTTACAACTGTCCTGAGAGCTCAATGAGAGACTCTGAGTAGTGGCAGCTGAGCCTACATGAGTCCCCTCCACATCAGTGGGACTCACCTCAGTAATTGGCTGCTGATGGGGGCTAGAGACAAGGGATCCCTCTTGGCTCTGTTGATCTTTCAGAGGGTGTTGTAGATCAACTTCATGGCCATGGAGAGATGTAATCTCTTCATCAGTGCGGAGTAAAAGGTCAGTGAAAGATAGGGAAGTTAAACCTACTGACCCGGGACCTAGATCAATGTCTACAGGCATTGAGCCTTTGGTGGGGCTGTCCCTAGAAGGCTGCACAGGGGACTGTAGAGACTCACCCTGTGGGCTTAAGGCTTGGGTTTGGGCTCTTGGGTTTGAGACTGAGGAGGCTCAAAACCCACATTGAGGTCGAATGTGAAGGATGGTGTGACCTCGGACTGAGTGGGAGCCCATGATTCCACTCTAGCCCTTTGGGTGTGAACAGAAGGAGCTTGTTCAATCAGAGTAGATTGAACAAGGGTTCGTTTGGGTCGTCTCTGGTATGTAGCTTTGATGGGTAAAGAAGATTTTGGCATTGTGGTGGAGGTTGCTGGTGTGGGTTCATCACCTGTGGGGATAAGAGGGATGTCACTAGGAGCTATGCGCTCAGTCATCTCTGGAGGTAATTGAGTGTACCTTCCAGTGAAGTTGATGGAAACCTTCTTTAGTATTTTGAAGATGGAAGGCCTCATTTGTGGAACGGTAAGAGCAGCTGCGCAGACAAGCTTGCTTGGTTCCAGCTCACAGTTGATTATGTGTTGAATAAATCTGGGGTACATGAAGAATGTATCCCTGCTCAGATTGCTGATAAGGTTGGTCAACACAAATCGTGAGTAGTTGAATCGGAGACCTCTCACCAACCCATGAACTAGGCATCCTAGTTGGTATGGGATTTGATCCCAACCCCCTGATTTGTTGGAGAGGCAGTGCAGGATAATGTGCAGCAGGAACTTCAATGGTAAGAGAAGTTAAACTTGTAGACGGTAGACCTGCCTACATCCCCTCCATATCCCATGAGGATATAGGTGCCTTCCAAGTCTTCTTTGGGGAACTCAGTAGGAGCCCCGTCATCGTGGAGCTCTAGATGCTCCCTAATGAGCTGTTCAGTGATGACCAATTCTTGGCCACAAATGCGGGTTCTCTGGACTCGAACCCCATTAAAACTGCAGTTTGACCGTTGCTCCAGAATTCGGACATATGGTTGGAGTATACGGTGGGGTTAACTGTAAGTGCAGTGAGGTATGTGGATTCGGTAAGAAAGATGATGATTTGGGTGAAGTCGACATCCCTTGACGAATCAAGTAATGCGACTTGGTTGTGCTGAGGGTTTAGCGCCATTGAAGAAAAGGTAAGCTTGAAATTTGGGTGAAATTGCAGGTTTGACAGTGAAGGGAGTAGTTAGGGCAGTAAATTGGTAAAAGAAGATGAAATTGATCAGTCAAGATTATTTAAAAGGGGATGAATTGTGGTAATGGCGGTAATAGGGTGACTGTTTGGGGTTACTGTGGGTGGTATGGTGGTTTACGGCGGAGAAATGATAGTGGCGGCAAGGATAATTTTAAATAATCTGACCATCATGGACAAAATCTTTACTTTTTACAGAGTGGGGCCCAAAAGATATCCGTTACATATAAAGTCTTTTCTTCCGAATGTAAAAGATTTCCGAAGGTAATTGTCTTCCGAAGTCAATTTCTCTTCCGAAGCAAGGCATTGCTTCCGAAGGTAAAATGGTCTTCTGAAGGTACTTTCTCTTCTGAAGCAAAGTATTGCTTCCGAAGGTAAAGTTATCTTTCCGAATGGAGAGTTTTATAAGCTTCGGAAGTAGATCTGATCTAAAATCAATCGCTTCTTCCGAGACCAAAAACTCTTCCGAGAAGACAATTTCCATTGAGAAATTTTGGCTTCGGAAGATATTCAAGAATATCTTCCGAGAGTTAGTTCCTCTTCGGAAGGAATTTACACTTAGAATAATTTAAAGATCTTTTGTAACAGGGCTTAAATTGTATTGACACAAGACATTACACATTTAAAAAGCTTTTTCAGAAGAGGTAGTTAATCAATATTTATCATCCCAATAGCTGATATGAGATACTTAAATCTTTGTTCATCAAATGCCTTTGTGAACAAATCAGCATATTGTTCATTTGAGTCAACTTTGATTAACTTGATCAGATGTTTCTCATGAATATCTCTAATGAAATGATACCTGATATCGATGTGCTTTGTCTTGGAGTGCTTCACCGGATTCTCAGTAAAGGAGATAGCACTATTGTTGTCAATATGGATAGGAGTAGTCATGAAGTTGAATCCATAGTCTAACATCTGATTTTGAATCCAGAGCAGTTGAGCACAGCAGCTAGCAGCAGCAATGTATTCAGCTTCAGCAGTTGATGTAGAGACACAGGATTGTTTCTTGCATTGCCATGAAATAATCCTTCCACCAAGAAATTGACATCCTCCTGATGTGGATTTCTTGTCAATGTTGCAGCCACCATAGTCACTGTCAGAGTATCCATAGAGATTAAAATCACTATTTCTTGGATACCAGAGACCTAGTTTAGGTGCTCCTTTAAGGTATCTGAGGATCCTCTTTGCAGCAGCTAGGTGAGACACCTTTGGAGCAGCCTGATATCTTGCACAAATGCATGTGGCAAACATGATATCTGGTCTACTGGCAGTGAGATACATCAGAGAACCAATGATTGCTCTATACTGATGTTGATCAGTATCCTCCCCCTCAAGGTCAGGGCAAAGATTATGGTTTCTGGGTATGGGTGTCTTGGCTGGTTTACAATCCTTCATTTCAAATCTATCTAAGATGTCTGAGACATACTTAGATTGACTTATGAAGAACCCTTCCTTCATCTGTTTCACCTGAATTCCAAGGAAAAAGTCCATTTTTCCCATGGAACTCATCTCAAACTTCTGCTTCATTATGCCTTCAAAGTCCTTGCACATTTGGTCGTTTGAAGAACCAAATATGATGTCATCAACATAGACTTGTACAAGCAAAATGTCTTCTCCACTCTTTCTGATGAAAAGAGTCTTGTCAATGGTACCTCTAGTGTATCCATTCTTCAGGAGAAACTGAGACAAGGTCTCATACCACAGCCTAGGTGCTTGGTGCAGCCCATATAGAGCTTTATCCAGTTTGCACACGTACTTGGGGTGCTGTGGGTCTTCAAATCCTGGAGGTTGACATACATAGATTTCCCTATCTATATCCCCATATAGAAAAGCACACTTGACATCAAGTTGGTAGACTGTGAAGTTCTTGGATGCAGCATAAGCAAGGAAGATCCTAACTGCCTCAAGTCTTGCAACAGGTGCAAAGACATCAGTATAATCAATTCCTTCCTCCTCGGTGTATCCTTGAACTACTAGTCTTGCCTTGTTCTTGATAATCAAGCCTCTATCATCTTTCTTGTTCCTGAACACCCATTTAGTGCCTATGGGTACTTGACCAGATGGTAGTGGGCATAGATTCCAGACCTTTTGTCTTCTGAATTGAAGCAGCTCCTCCTACATCGATTCAACCCAACTACTATCCTTTAAGGCATCTTCTACCTTCTTTGGTTCCATCTAAGACAAGAAGCATGAATACAAGCAGACATTCCCATGATGAGTTTGTCCTCTTGTTCTCACACCCTCAGAGACATTCCCTATGATGTTCTCAGTTGGATGAGTGTTGTGAATCCTAAGACGAGGAATCACTTCCAGTTGCAGAGATAAGTCTAGGTTAGACATATTCTGATCAGGAACTGGATCACTCTGTCCAACTGCTGTTTCGAAGTCATTCAATGAGGACTGATTAAATGGTTGAGAAACATCATCAATGGTTGGTTGTGAAGTAGGATTAACAGTTGCCTGTTCCTTCAGAATACTACTTCCCTCAACCTGGTGTTATAATGGATCACCTGAAGAACTTTGAGGTTGATCAAGTGATTCACTTGTTGAAGCTTCATTATTCCTGGAGATAGTTACACTATCAGATCTGTGAATGGTTGAAGCTTGTTGTCTTTCAGCTCTTAGAGAATTTGGAAGAGGTCTGGAAGCTCAAACAGTTGACTTGCATCAGCATCTGCATCAGCATTCTCTTGAGCACCTGTTCCAGCTGAAACATTCTCATAAGATGGTTTAGAATAGTTTGGAAACAATTCTAAATCAAAGATATACTCAGGTCCATTCCCCCTAACACAAGGAGTGTGCTCATTAACAACTATATTGGATGATTCCTCAAATTGTTGATTCTTGATATTGTATACTCTATAAGCTTTAGAGCTAGAAGAGTATCCAATAAAGATAGCATCATCTGACTTCTCAGCAAACTTTGCTAAGTTGTCCTTTGTGTTAAGTATGGTACACCTACAGCCAAAGGACCTTAGAAAGCTAATGAACGGTGGCCTCTTGTTCCATAACTCATAAGGGGTTTTTCCATGGGGCTTAACTACAAGAACCCTGTTCTGCACATAACATGCAGTGCTAACTGCCTCTGCCCAGAATGTTAGAGGCAGCTTTGAATCAGCTAACATGGTCCGAGCAGCCTCAATAAGTGTCCTGTTCCTCCTCTCAGCAACACCGTTTTGTTGAGGAGTTCTGGGAGCACTATATGGTCTGGCAATCCCTTTTGAGTCACAGAATGAGTCAAGAACAAAGTTCTTAAACTCAGTCCCTTGATCACTTCTAATGATCTTAACCTTGTGTTCAATTTGATTTTCTATTTTAAGAATAAAAGATTTTAAAGTTTCAGCAGTTTCATCTTTACTTCTTAAAAAGAATACCCATGTAAATCTTGTAAAATCATCAACTATCACAAGGCAGTACGATTTTCTTCCAATGCTCATTATACTTGTGGGTCCAAAGAGATCCATGTGCAATAAGTGTAACGGAGTAGTGATAGAGTTAACACATTTGGATTTATGAGATGATCTGTGTTGTTTCCCTTTCAGGCATGCAACACAGTTATCTTTGCAGAAAAATTCCTTTTTAGGCAAACCATGTACCAAGTTATTTTTAGCCAATTTATTCATTGTTTTAAAATTCACATGACACATGCGTTTATGCCATAGTGTTGACTCATCACTATCAGCTTTGGAAAGAAAGCATGATACTTCACCCATAGGAGAAGCATTATTCATATCCAGCTTGTACATATCCCCTTTCCTGGGAGATCTAAGAAGCACCAATTCCGGAGGAATTGTCATCACTGGTTTGAGGATTATGCACTCATGTTCTGTGAAAAGCATCTGATGCTTCTGGTCACAGAATTGAGAAACACTAAACAGATTGTGTTCAAGCTGTTTGACAAAGTGAACTTTGTCAATGTTTATTCTGCCATTGGATATACTTCCTCTGCCCGAAATATATCCTCCGGCCTCACCTCCAAATTGGACAGGCCCTTCATCAAAGTTCTGGAATTGTTGAAGGAGAGATCTGTTCCCTGTCATGTGCCTGGAGCATCCACTATCTACAATCCAGACATTGTTGTTCTTGTCAAATGGACGTCCATGCACATAAGATGAGATGGTTAGTTTTGTTTGGAAGCCCAAGCCTTGCTGGTCTTGGGCTCTTCCAATGATAGTGACATAATTGAACCAAAAGATATGCATTGGGGTTCAATAGAGGTCATTGTTGAAGAAGAGGTTTGGGCTGCAGCATCTTTTTTGATCTTCCAATCCATCCATTGGTTGATCTTTAAAGATGAGCTTGTTGAAGCTTGTGCAGCATGGCCTTCTTCCGAAGCTTCTTTCTTTTCAGAAGAATCCTTCTTTTCTAACATTATTTGCATAATATGTGCTTGCTGGATTGTAGTAACAATCTTTAGCCATGTGGTTGTGCAGACCACACATTATGCAGGCAATGTTAGTCTTTTGGGAACTTGCAGGTTGCTGTTTCTTGGGTTTCTTCTCTTCATCAGCAACTTTCCCTTTCAACTTCTGATCCTTCAGTAGGACAGGAGTACTGGTATTACACTCCTTTCCTGAGTCAGAAGTACCTACCACTTGAAATCTGGCAGAAATGAAGACACCCTTTTGCTTTAGGTCGATCTTAAGCTTGGACTCTGCAACCTTCTTGGCAGTTCTTCTAGCAGCTTTAGCTCTGCTTCTTCTTGCCTTGGTGGTTAGGATTTGGTCTTCACAGGTGGAGATGAGTGTATCCTCCTGTTTCTCCCCTGTGGTGGCCACTATTTTTGCCTCATCCTTTAGTTCCAATGGAGAAGGGTCAGCAGTTGGAACCTCTTGCTCTTCAGTACCACATCTAGGTAGTCTAATAGACTCATAAGAGTGTGGTGGAGCTATTTCATTGGTTCCCAACCCTTCTTTGTTTTGATAAAACATTTTGGAATGAGAGGTTGATGCAAGAATAGTTTGGAAGCTTTGCTCAGCAATAGCTTGCTTCCTGGCCTGAGCCTCAGCTGTGACTAACTGGGCTTGAACCTCAGATAGTTTGGATATCAGATCTTTAATTTGAGTCCTATAATTAGTCTTTTCATGTTTTAAAAGAGACACAGTTTTCTCTAACTCCTCAATTTTCTTTTGGTAGTCAGATTCAGCTCTCTTAAAATCAGATTTAGCACATTTAAAGACTCAACCTCAGATCTGATTTCCGAAATGTAATCCTTATAGAGTTTAACTTTAGCAATACATGCAACAGTACAAAGATGTTCATATACCTGATCATCATCTGTTCCGGCCATGTGTGCTTGAGCAGGAGTCACATCCTGTACCATGAAGCTCCAGTTAACTTCTTGAGCCACAGCAGCTGTTTCAGTTGACTTCTCTTCATGCTTTGAAGCAGTGGGATGTGTGGAGGCCTGTGGGGTTCCCGGGTTGTTCTTGGGAGCCTTGCGTTCCCTAGCAAAGTGACCATGTTGGTTGCAGTTGTAACACTTTGCTTTGCTTTTGTCAAACCCAAACCTGCTGTTGACTGGGTTTTGAGGGAATTGCCTTCCAGTTCTCTTGAAGAAATTCTTCGCTCTGTAAGTTAAAAGAGCCATCTGCTGGACAATATCCATATACTCCACATCATCTGGACTGAAGCACTCAAGATCATCAAAGCAGTATTGAAAATCACCAGAGTGTCCACTTCCAGAGACAAAGGCACAACTATCCTGAGAGGAGTTGTGTTGAACCTTTTGAGACTTTGGAGTCTCAGGTAGATTAATGTAAGGTCCGTTGTGTGAGTTGTCAGGGTAACACAGCAACTGATGTTGTTGTTCCGTGATTTCCCTTTCAACCACATGAAGGGCTGAACTCAGTTGGTTATTGGAGTGACCAGAGGAGTTCTGCATGTTCATCTCCATCTAGAATACACTTAGGATACCATACAACTCTATCAGAGTAAGAGTCTTAAGGTCCGAAGTTCTCTTGATTACAACACAGTAATGTATCCATAGTTTAGGAAGTGAAGACATGAACCTCCTAACTATGTCTCTATTCTCAAGAGCTACTCCAATATCCTCCAGAGTATCTACTAGCTCAACATACCTGAAGTATTGTTGAGTCAAGGTCTCACCAGCCTTGAAAGTAAAGTTCTCAAACTGCTGCTTCAAGAGATCCTTCTTGTTCTCTTGGGTTTCCTTGGATCCTTCATACATCAGCTTCAAAGCTTCCCATAAATCTTTAGCAGTTTTGCACTTCTTGAAGCGTCTGTAGACGAAGTTGGGGAGAGCAGTTTGGAGAGAACTCATAGCCCTTTGGTCTAGCTCTATTCTCTTCCTATCTTCTTCTGAGTAATCATCAACATCTTTTGGAATGATGCGATTACCAGTGGCAGAAGTGGTGCTTGGTATGAAAGGACCATTGACAATAGTGTCCCACATCCTTGAATCTTGACACTTGATGAAGCCTTCCATTCTGATACACCATGTGTCAAAGTCTTCAGGGGTGATCAGTGGGGACTTGGTCATGGTACCGGTTTCCATATCAGCCTTGGAGAGAGCATCCATTTGAGTGAGTGGTTTGTAGTGAGGAGTGAAAAACAGGTTGATTTGGATGGTAAGATCTCACAATCAAGAGCCTGAAGCTCTGATACCAATTGCAGGATCGATATGGGTGGTTTTTCTCTCAACTCACTGCGAATACACTCAGCAAGTAGTCTATAAGGAGTTGATCACAATATAACAAGTAACAAGCAGTAAGAAAATTAACACAGGAAGTAAATTTTCAAGGTACTTTTATATATTGCTTCTCAACTCAAAGGATTACAAGACTCTTGGACTCAAATCGCTTATCTAAAGAGTTACAAGGAGAAGATATATATAATACTACCTACAGCCGGATATACTTTGATACCAGCTAGACACCTCTAACCTTACATCTATACTACAAGACTCTAGGTGAGGTCTTTCAGACATTTTGCCTGAGAGTTGGTAGTCAGGACATGTCCCTGACTTACCTTTTGTCACCAACTAAAGTTGGTAACATGTACTATCATAAAAGGTGAACAGTAGAATAAAGTATGGTCAACAACATGGCTCTTTAGGAAGATGCCATGTTGTATCAGAGGTCTGCAGTGGACTGTCAGGGACCATACTTTTATCTGCTGGTCATAGCAATGTCTTCCGAAGGATAAAGTGCTTCGGAAGAATAACTTCTTCCGAAGCCACTTATACTTCGGAAGACTGCTTCTTCCGAGGCTTGGAGTCTTCTTTGTCTTCGGAAGCAGACTTTGTCTTCAGCTCTTTCATCAGACTTTGTCTTCGGAAGCTCAGACTTTGTCTTCGGAAGATGGTCTTTAGCTGTTGGCTTCGGCTGTTGTCTTCAGCAGTTGACTTCAGCTTTTGCCTTCAGTAGATATCTTCAGCTGTTGGCTTCAGCAGTTGTCTTCAGCAGTTGACTTCAGCTTTTGCCTTCAGTAGATATCTTCAGCTGTTGTTCTTCAGGCTTTCGGAAGATCTCTTGCTCAGCTTTGGAAGCCTTTGAATGTAGTTCAAAAATGACTATATGAAGTAGTTTTGGTTGCACCAGCCTTATCATTATCCAACAGTTTTGTATTTTATAACAATTAGTCTTTAAACTCTTTTTAATGGTTTTTTTAACTAATTTATTAATCATATAAACTAATGGTAACCATTATATATTTTATTTTATAAAAACACAAGACATACGAATTAACACACGCGTTTCCACGTTACGCGATAAAATTCCCAAATAGTCTTTAAATCGCGTAAACACATAAGCATAACACAATAATCATCTAATCCACTAGATTATTATTAATTTAACATTATTAATTATTATTAGGTCACCAACGTCAAACGACAACTAGTGTGTGCTTACGACACGTGTATGCAGAACTTAACGGAACTAACGGAGTTTGGTAACGGAAAATTACTGGATGTCACAGTATACGTAAAGTATTATCATTAAAGAAAGTGAAAGATTAATGATTAATGAAAAGTGGAACATAATGAATGAATGAAAAGTCTTGCAAGCAAAATTTAAGGAGGATCATAACCCATCGAGGGTTTTCAGCTCAACTGTGTGTCATATAGCGTGCGATCTTGGCTAACCCATGAGGGTTCACACACAGGGGGATTAGTCTTGGTGATTGATCCATAGTATGAAATGGGATCCTTGCCGCTTAACCCTGAGGAAGAGGTGGCTTTGTGCCCAACGATGGGGTATAGTTATGACAGGATCTAGAAATAGTGAAAGATAATGAAAAAGTATGAAACGAGCGAATGAGTACGGTAATAAAAGATAATGAGCTTATACTTTGATGTATGTATGATAAATCCTCATGTACGAAAGTAAAGGAAGTGTTTTGTTGAAACAGGTATTTCATATATAAAGTAAACAAGGTATTTTGAACGCTTAAAAACTAAAACTCACTCAGCAACGCTGACTTTTATGCATTTTCAGTTGGCAGGTAATTGATGTTGAGGGTGCCATCGGGTATTTCTTATCTTAATGATCACCAGTGTATGTGCGTGTGCTATGTGATTACATGCTCTTAGTAGATTTAGATACTGATTTATTGAGGATAGGAAATGCTTGGCGTGTGAAGAGTAAAGTAAGTGGCTAATCACAATTGGCCACTATAATTAGGGACTTACTATACTCAACATAAACTGAGCCATTGCCTTGAATGACCATGTTAGTGTGTGAATCTTATAGTGCTTAGGATGGCCAGTAGAGGATTCCAGAAAGTTGCTCGAGGTGGAGGTCGTGGGGACGTGGCACTGGGTCGTGTGTTATGAAGGACACGGCTGTGAATGCCGAAACAGCGCTTGAAGGGCTCAGGCTTCACCACCATGTAGGTGGGGATGGGAGCATTAATCTGACGACCTTAGTAAAGGAGGCCATAGCTGAGGGAGTGCAACAGGTCATGCACACGATACTGCCGGTGGTGGTGACTGGGGTCATGAGAGTCATAACGGAAGATGAAAGGATAGGGGGCAACTGGAGTGGGAAACTTTCTGGTAGCGATGGTTCCACTCCCAAGGCCAAAAAGGTGAATGTTGAGATTCGTAAGGTGGCCGTAACCGTGGGAAAGGCGAAGATATGTAGCAAGTGTGGAAAGAACCATGCGGGAGAATGTAGGTGGGGGTCGAATGTCTACTTCAAATGTGGAAGGAATGGCCACATGGAAAGGGATTGTCGTGTGGTGAAGTGTTATGCCTGTGGTGAGAAGGTGCATATGAGGAGAGACTGCAAGGAACCAAGAGTAGAGAGCTCCAGGGCAACAGAGGGAATCGAGCAGGAAACAGAGAAGACTAGGAGGATCTCAACGTCATGACAGGTATATTCCTAGTAGACTAGACTGGTATCTCTGTATTATTTGATTCTGGTGCTAGTAGTAGTTTTATTTCTACTGCTTTCTGTGATAAGCTATCCATTAGTAGTAGAAGTAATAGTGAGCCATTCGATGACTTACTGATATGATAGAGGACTGTGCCATAGAACTAGAAGGTCACAGGTTTTCTGCTAAATTACATATGATGCCCCTAGGTGGATTTAATGTAGTACTAGGGATGGATTGGTTACCAGCCTATGAGGCGAATATCGTGTGTCGTAAGAAGATGACTCGATTAATTGCGTCCGATAGAAGTTCAGTGACGGTTTACGGTGATCACGTCGCTACTATTCCAAAGGGGATTTCGATGGCGGTGGTAGAAAAGTGCATGAGACGTGGATGTAGTGCCTACCTGTCCTACGTGAAAGATATGAATACGTCAGTACCCTAACTGTCCAACGTACCTGTGGGATGTGACTTCCCGGATGTATTCCTAGAGGATTTACCAGGAGTGTCACCGGATCATGAGATTGAGTTCCAGATTGATCTGATACCCGGTGCTCAACCCGTTTTCAAGGCATCGTATCGATTAGCTCCTACTGAGATGAAGGAACTCATGGATCAACTGCAGGATTTGATGGATAAGGGGTTTATTCGACCGAGCAACTCCCCTTGGGGTGCTCCGGTATTGTTTGTGAAAAAGAAGGACAGTAGCATACGGATGTGCATCGACTACCGAGAGCTGAATAAGCTGACGATGAAGAATCGGTATCCGCTGTAGAGGATCGATGATTTGTTTGCTCAGCTCCAAGGTGACAGTTGGTTTTCGAGGATAAATCTTTGATCTGGTTACCATCAGTAGAAGGTGAAGGAGCAGGGCATCCCAAAGACAGATTTTCGTACGCGTTATGGACATTACGAGTTTCTCGTTATGTCTTTCGGTTTGACTAACACGCTAACTGCCTTTATGGATTTAACGAACCGAGTATGTTGGCTGATGTTTGATAAATTAGTGAGCGTGTCTATTGATGATATCCTGATTTATTCGAGAAGTGAGGAAGAACATGCCGGCCACATACGTGAGGTATTGGAGACACTTAGGAGCGAGAATCTGTATGCTAAATTCTCTAAGTGTGCTTATTGGTTGCGCAAGGTTTAGTTTCTGGGTCACGTGGTAAATACTAGGGGAATCACGGTGGACCCGGCAAACGTGGAGGCGGTGATGCAATGGAAGTCTCCAAAGATGCCATCCGAGATTCGTAGTTTCTTGGTATTGGCGGGCTACTACAGAAGATTCATGCAAGACTTTTCCAAGATAGCCTCACCTTTGACTAAATTGACCTGCAAAGATGTGTGGTTTGAAAGTGGTCGGAAACAGGAGGATGCTTTTGAGGAGTTAAAGAGGATATTAACTCAAGACCCTGTTTTGACTTTTCCCGAAGGGAGCGAAGACTTAGTGGTATATACGGATGCATCTTATTCGGGACTAGGTTGCGTGTTAATGCAACGGAGAAGAGTGATAGCCTATGCATCCTGACAGTTGAAGACCCACAAAGTCAACTACCCTACTCATGATTTGGAGTTAGCAGCTGTGGTCTTTGCATTAAAGATTTGGAGGCACTACTTATACGGGATGAAGTGCACAATCTTCACTGGCCATAAGAGCTTGAAGTACTTCTTCAAGCAGAAAGATTTGAACATGAGGCAGAGGTGATGGTTGGAGCTCATCAATGATTATGATGTGAGATCCATTACCATCTGGGTAAGGCTAACGTCATGGTCGATGTCCTTAGCCGAAAGGAGAGACCCGAGCCGATTCGGGAGAAAGCTTATCAGTTGGTTATGACCCCTAATGTGATGACCCAAGTGAAAAACTTCCAAGATGAGGCGCTGGAAGAGGATCACCTTAACTCTGAAAGGATGAGAGGTTTAGTCACGGAGTTGGGAGAAAACACTCCCGGTGTTAAAACCTGAATTGGGCGGATATGGATCCCATGTTACGGAGATCTACGTGGGCGAATTATGGATGAATCTCATAAGACTCGATACTCCATTCATCCCAGTGCTACCAAGGTGTATCAAGACATGAAGAAGGATTATTGGTGGCCGAGTATGAAGCGTGAAGTAGCTAAAATACGTGAGTAAGTGCCTTACTTGTTTGCAAATGAAGGCAGAGCATCAAAAGCCATTCGGGAAAATCCAACCCTTGGATATACCCGAGTGGAAGTGGAAGCATATCACCATGGACTTTGTTATGAAGTTGCCACGTACCCCGAGAGGGTTTGATGTCATATGGGTGATAGTTGATCGTTTGAAGAAGAGTGCTCACTTCCTACCGATCCGAGAGACGTATTCCTTTAAGAGACTCGCGGATTTATTCATCAAGGAGTGTAGCTCATCATGGCGTACCGGTTTCTATTGTATCTGATCGTGACACTCAGTTTACATCTATGTTTAGGAAGAAATTCCATGATGCGATGGGGACGAGACTACACATCAACACGGCTTATCATCCTCAGATGGATGGTCAGTCAGAGAGAACCATACAGACACTTAAAGATATGCTTCAGGCATGTGTCATTGATATTAGAGTAAGTTGGGATGGCCACTTACCGTCAGCTGAGTTCTTATATAACAACAGTTATCATGCCAGCATTGGTATGCCACCTTATGAGATGCTATACGGTAGGAGATGTAGAATGCCCGTGTGTTGGGGTGATATTGGTCAGAAGGAGTTGGGAAGTATTGAGGTGATTGAGGCTACGACTGAGAAGCTTGAAAAGATTAAAGCCTTTATGAAGGCGGCCAAAGACAGGCAGAAGTCGTATGCCGACGAAAGGCAGAGACCGATTGAGTTCAACGTGGGTCATAGAGTCATGTTGAAGGTCTCACCTTGGAAGGGGATCATCTGATCCAGGAAACGAGGTAAGCTAAGCCCAAGATACATAGGACCTTTCCAAATTATTGCTCGAGTAGGAGAGGTGGCCTATAGGTTGGAACTACCGATGAGTTAAGTGGAATTCACCCGACATTCCATGTATCTCATCTACGAAAGTGCTTAGCTGATGAGGATAAGGTTTTACCGCTGGAGGATATTGAAGTTGATGAATGACTCAATTATGTGGAGCAACCAGTGGTGATCATTGATCGGAAGGAGAAAGGGTTAAGGAATAAGGTGGTTCCCTTGGTGCGAGTACAGTGGAAACATAGAAAGGGATCCGAGTCTACATGGGAGACCGAGGAAGAGATGAGACAACATTACCCACATCTGTTTGAGGAATAACAGGTTTCGGGAGGAAACCTATATAAGGGGGTGGACTTGTAACACCCAGATATTTAATAGACAAGAAAGAAAAGAACAAAACGTGAATAAAAGAAGGAAATATAATTTAACCCAAGTCGAAGGGTTAAAAGTGTCAAAAGGACAAAAAGTATAAAAGTTGGTACATAAAGGTGGTATGGCTGCCCATGTTGTCTGCACATTTCATTTCAACCAGTTTCTAGAGAAAGAAAGAAGAGAAGCTTCATATTTTAGAGAAAAGTTCAAGAAGGATTCAAATTCAAGGTAAGAATTGGTGTTTTTAAGTTGTTTTTGGCTAGAGTTAACCTTGGTTATATGCTTATGTATGTTTATGTGTGTTGGGTTGGGTTTTTGGTGGGTTTTTAGGTGTTTGAACTCATAAGTGCATTTGAGTTTGAAGAAGTCTACCCGAAAGTTTGACAAAGGTGAGTTCTAGAACCC
>CM044017.1:27192907-27207907 GCA_024085815.1 Flaveria linearis | reverse complement strand
TTCCTTGTGTTTTGATGCTCCAATCCACCAGAACTTCAATCCTTCCAACCTTCAAGCTCCAAATCTGAATTCTTCACTTTCTCTCTCTACATTCTCTCTCTACAAATTTGGTGGCTAGGGTTGTAATGTGATGGAATGGGACTGATTATGCATGCTTAAGGGCTGATTAGGGCCCTTAAACCCATCAAGTCTAGCCCATTAAGGCTAATTTGATCCATAGCCCACTAATTTACCCCTTTATTTCTTAAATTACCCCTTAAAAGCCCATTATTATTAAATGGCTCGTTCGGGAAATTTGGGGCGTTACAAATGTAATGAAGTATTATGTAACGTAAAGCGAAAGATAATAAAAGAGGAACATGATGAATAAATGTATACATTAACGTATGAATGAACGAACGTAAAGCAAATGAGCGTATGTATGAGGTGAGCGACTCTGTGTCGCAACAAACTCGAAAGCGGTCCTTATTGCGTACTCCGGTACTATGTCAGTCTTCGGGCATGAGTCGGGGGTTTGTGTAACAGGCCCCGGCACAGTATCAGTCTTCAGACATGAGTCGGGGGTATTGCATGAGACGAGATAGTGAGGTGAGCAACTTTGTGTTGCAACAGACTCGGGTAGAGTTCAACCAGGTGATTGACTCGAAAGGGATCTTTGTCGCGTATCCCGGTGTTGTGTCAGTCTTCGGACATGAGTCGGGGGTTTGTGTAACAGGCCCCGGCACAGCATCAGCTATCGAGCATGAGTTGGGGATATTGCATGAGACAAGATCTAGTTGGATGAGTAGAGGATCGCGTGCTCCGGTACTGTGTCAGTCTACAGACATGAGTCGGGGGTTTGTGAGCAGGCCCCGGCACAGTATCAGTCTTCGGACATGAGTCGGGAGTAATGCGAGAGAGTGAGATGAGACGAATGAGGAACGGATCGCGTGCTCCGGTACTGTGTCAGTCTTCGGACATGAGTCGGGGGTTTGTGAGCAGGCCCCGGCACAGTATCAGTCTTCGGACATGAGTCGGGAGTATCGCGTGAGTTGATGAATGAGAGAGAGATAATTGTGAAAGAAAGAAAGTATGAAACGAACGAAAGATAATGAACGTAATGAAAGCTAAAGAACGAATGAATGAAAATAATGGACGGGAGGAACATAGTGATAACGTATGGAACGGGATTCTTGTCACTCGACCTCAGTAATCATGGCTATGTGCCATGAAGAGGGTACAATGTGACCGCATCCAGATAGAAGTAAAAGACAGAGAATGAATGGAAGTTAAAGATAAAGAATGAATGAGAAAAGAAGATAATAATGAGGTTATCTATGTGTATGTACGTATGATGCGTGATTGCATGTAGGTAAGAACGATTTTAAAGAAAGAAAGTATGTTTTATTATAAAACTAGAACTCACTCAGCAACGCTGACTTTGATGTGTTTCCAGTTGGCAGGTATGTTGCTGAGGATGGCACGGGCGACTACTCAGTTCCGATGAGACTGACATCCACATTTTTACATGTCATTGTATTTTGAAATGGAAACAAATGTTGTAAAGTTATGAAATGACATGTTTTAGTTATTAATGAAAGTTATAAATTTCCGCTGCAAGGTAAATGTACGTTTTAAAATGTTTTATGTGCGATGAATAACCAACTATGAGGTGCCCGGGAACGGGGCCTTATAAGTTGGTATCAGAGCCAAAGTTTAAGTGAAATGGGTAAATTTTTATAATAAGCCTAATCTTAAACTAAGAATGGGATGGAAAGGGAAGGGATGCTAGACTGAGTAGCTGCGTGCCATCAGGTATTTTCTTAAAGTTAACCGGTAATGTATGCGCATGTTATGTGTTTATGTGCTACTGTTAGATTTAGATGCTAATATAGTCAGGACAGGTAATGCTCGGGGTATGAAAAGGAAGGTAAGTGGCTAATCACAACTGATCACTGTAATTAGGGACTTACTATACTTGACATGAACTGAGCTATTTCCTTGAAGGACCATGTTGGTGTTTGAATCTTTCAGTGTTTTATAGAGGATGGCCGGTGGTAGGTCTTCTAAGGCTTCACGTGGTGGAGGTGGTGGCGGACGTGGTGTTGAGCCACGGGTCACAAGAGGAAGGCCTAGAGTTGAAAAGGTGGTTCATGAAGAACACGAGACTCCTCATCAGGAGGGAGCAGACGAAAGCGCCAATTTGAGAGCCTCAATGAGAGAGGCGGTTGCGGAAGAAGTACACCAGGTCATGCAGACGATCTTACCGTCTGTAGTGACTGAGGTGATAAAGGCTGTTAGGGATGAGGAGAGACAGGAAAGGGGTAGACCTTCGGGCGGAAGGAGACGGACGGAGACTGAAGCGGTTTTCTCCGATGAGGAAGAAGAAGAGGAAGCGCCTGCGCCGGTGACGGCACGAGGCTGTAACTATAGGGAGTTTCAACGATGCAAGCCCCCAACCCTTGACGGTAACGGCAATGCTTGTAACACCCAGAAGTTTGACTTTTTGAAGTGATATGCGACTGAGTCTCAGTCGCATGGAATTCATGTGACTGGGGGTTCAATCGAATGATGCTCGGACGATTGAAGCTCAACCGTACGATTGGAGTTCAATCGCACGACTAGAGGTCCAGTCGCATGCTGTTCATGCGACTGAAGGTCCAGTCGCCCCTGGACTTCGGGCGACTGAGCTGTACCTATAAAAGAGGAGCAGCTCTCTTCTTTCCCCAACACTTACACACTTCAGTCGGGAGAAAGAGCAGAGAGCGACAGAGCAGAGAAAGAAAAGAGAGAACGGGGTGATTCGGGCTCGAGACTTGTCGAGAGGCTATTCAAATCGAAGCTCTTCATATTCTCCGTGATAATGTGTGTTCTAGGACCCCTCATTTACTGGTTTTCATACGATTTTAGGGCTGGAAACACATTCAAACCCGTTTTGAAAGAAATGTATGTTTGACCCATTTGGGTAAAATCTTGAGTAATGTGTTTAAAGTATTATTTTGGACTTACACATGTTTGTATGATGTCATAGTATGATTCCCTAAGGTTTGGGAGGGTTAATCTGGGCTTGAATTGAGTTTAGAAGAGTTTTACAGCCGAATGTCGCGGCTGCTATTCGTGATGAACTTCAGTCGCTTCCCAGTTAGGATTATGCGACTGAAGGGCCAGTCGCACGACTAAGGACGACTGATGTTCAATCGTACGATTGAGGCTTAGTCGTACGATTGGGGCTCAGTTGCACGACGGGCCATGCGACTGAGGGTTCAGTCGCATAGATCCATTCGCATAGTAGTACAGACGCACGACTGAACTGAGGGTTCAGTCGCATAGATGCCCATTCGCATAGGATTCATTCGTACGGTAGAAGTCCATCCGCACGACTGTATGCCCATTCGCATGACTCAGTCGCATGGAGGCCATGCGACTGGAGTATGTTCAATCGCCCAAATAGGGCTGATGTGAATGTGGAGAGAAGTGTATGTATGATGTATGTAGGCTAAGTATGATGTAGCCTTATATCATAGTAATGACTGATGATTTGTAAATACCGATGTTCCTCGATTTGATGCATGTTTATCTTTCCACAATTTTACATGTTATCACTAATAGATGAAATGAAAGTATTACGTAAAGTACAGTGAAAGAGTAATAAAAAAAGTGAAGGAACGTTAATAAAATTTAACAAGTCTTGCAAGCTTATAGGAGTTACACGACTATGTGTCGTTAGCTCAACTGTGTTGCGGGCTAGCTACCCATCGACGCACACAGGGTCAATCAATTGAGATTGGCAGAACCTTTGTGGCGTGCCCCGGATGATCGGGTCGGCCTTGTACACAGTACACATAGCCCTTTCGAGGGATACAGTTGACCCTTTGGGGGATACACATAGCCCTTTCGGGGAAATACAGTTGACCCTTCGGGGGATATAGATGGCCCGTCATCCGTTTCCCATCGCGCATGTAGTTGGGGTATCGCTCACTGGTCCAGACAGAAAGTGAAACATAATGATAAAGTTTACAGACAAGGCATATAGTACAAAGAACGAACGTTATTTGTTCATACAGTTGATGCGTGCTCGCATATACAGTATAGTATAGTACTTTACAGAAAAAAGTATTTTTATATACTACATATAGAAAGTGCTTTACCACATATAGAACTAGAACTCACTTAGCAACGCTGACTTTTTATGTGTTTCCAGTTGGCAGGTAGGGTTGCTGAGGATGGTACGAGGTGGCTACTCAGCTCTTTTGGGATGGCATGCTCCTTTTGATAATGCTGCCACGCAATGAGTTGTGGGCCCATAATGCGCGCAACACATTATGTTGCATGCAAGTGCAAGATTTCTTGAAGATCCTGATAAACAGGATTATTTAAGAATCTTCTTTATGACGAAATATTTTGTATAATGCTTTTGTAATGTAATGCAACATTAGATGTTTTGTAACTGACGTACGTTGTATTAAATGGCAAAAGTATTTATAGTAAAAGAAAAGTTTATCTCGAATGTTTCCACTGTGTGAGTGCCGGGAAGATCAGAAAGTTAAGTTTGCCACTCATTCTTTCGTGGACTCAGCTTTGTGCTGGTGGGACAACATAGTCCAAGTTGAGGGTAGCCGGGCTATCGGAAGCATGAGATGGTCAGAGTTGAAAAGGCTGGTGATTGAGGAGTATTGTCCTCACCGTGAGATGGATAAGGTGGAAAGGGAGTTCCTGCAGTTGGAAGCGGGAACAATGACACATCAGCAGTACACCACCAAATTCAACGAGATGGCACGGCTGGTGCCGGATCAGGTGACACCTCTCTCGTGGAAAATCAAGAGGTATATTCAGGGCTTGCCGGCGAATATCCATAGGCACATGATTGCTGCCCGACCAAGCACGTTTAGGTCGGTAGTGGATTTGGCGGGAAGGTTGTATGATGAGCGGGAGGATAGCGATAACAGGCGAAGCGGGGGAGCGAGCCTATGATAAGAAGGGGAGGGGAAGGCGAGATAGTGATGGTGGAATGGTGGCCTAAGGTAAGGTGATGAGGATCGATGATCGGGAGAGGATAAGAAGGAAGGATGAGGTATGTAAGAAGTGTGGTAGAGGTCACGAAGGGGGATGCAAATGGGGACTGAACGTTTGCTTTTAGTGTGGAAAGGAAGGTCACAGGGCAAGGGATTGCCTTGTGGCCAAGTGCTACAACTACGGTGAGACTGGACATCAGAGCAGGGATTGTAAGAAGTCAAAGGCAGGAAGCTCTGGTGCGAGGAAGGAGAATAGAGGGTGAAGGCTACAGCTTTTGTTATGAACAAAGGAAGGTTAGAGCGGACTTTGACTTGACGTCAGGTACGTTTCTGATAAGTTAAGTTTGTGCTTTTATACCTTGAATGTGATGCTAGTAGTAGTTCGTTCCTACTGTCTTCTGTTGTGAGTTGCATGTTAGGAGAAGAAACATCGATGAGCCCTTCGATGTAGAGATTATTATTAGTGGATTCACTAGGTTACCAGATGCCCTAGAGTATAGCATGACGCAATTGAGAAAGTTGTGTCACCCGTTGTCTAAGGAACAGTATCAGCCTGTGAATTGTTCATCGACAGCAAAGTACGCATAGCAAACAAGTAGAACGGTAGATCGTAAGCAAAATAGAAAGGATAAATTTCGTTTGAGTCACTAAATAAGCCGATTTACCTTTCTTGTCAGTTGTTGGGTTTGCCAGAGGGTCATTATTCATACTTAAAGAACATCGAACAAGGGTCTAGGGTAAGCAGCAACTTTACACAAGTTGAAGGCCTTGTTCTTTAAGTACTAAAGCTGAAGGTTCTCAGTGATGCTCTGAAGCTCAATGATTATGACGCCGAGCCTTTGCTCGAGTATTGGGATGTAGTAACTGTATTCTACATGGCATGTTTGGAGTCGCAAGTGCTGGTCAAATGAACATTGATCAGTCTGCATGGGTTGCCGATGGCGATAGTCCAAGATAGACTAGAAGTCAAATGTTGATAAACGATTGGAGCGATAGGATTCCAAGTGATAGACTGGAAAATAGATGGGACAGTATGGCCCGCGAAGGTTTAAGGAACGATAGGTTTCGGGGATGAAACCCGTTTAAGGGGGGTGGACTTGTAACACCCGGAAATTTCAATTTGGAGTGCCATGCGGCTGGAGCGTCCGATCGCATGGAAGGCATACGATTGAAGCTCAACCGCACGACTGGAACTCAATCATACGATTGAAGTGTTCAGTCGCATAGAGCTTGGACGACTGAAGGTCCAATCGCATGGACAGCTCGGGCGACTGGACAGTAGTATTTAAGGAAGAGAGCAGCTCTTACTCTCTTCCACACTCACGACATCAGCCACAGAGAAAGAGAAGAAGAAGAAAGTTCGGTTTCAAGCGGGTTCGTGAGCCAAAATCGACGTATAGCGGGTCAAATCAAAGATCTAACCGAGGAGGCTACTAAGGTGAGTTCTAGGATCCCTCTTTTACACGTTTTTGAATGATTTTGGGGCTGGAACACATCTGAAACCCTATTTTCGAGTTTTTAGGTGTAAACCCGTTTTTATGCATTTGTGTATGTGTATGATCCGTTTGGAGCTTGATTTCATGCGTGGTTATGCTCGAATGAGGTCGTGGTATGTTTCCCTAAGGCTTAGGATGGTTGATTTGGCTCAAAATGGGTTTAGATGAGTTTGGAGGCTGAAAACCCTCGGCTGCAGTCGGGATGAACTCCATTCTGCATCAGCTGGGTCCAGTCGCCCGAATGAGGGAGACTGGAGGCCAGTCGCCCGAATGAGGGGAGACTGGAGGCCAGTCACCCGAATAAGGGGAGACTGGAGGCCAGTCGCCCGAATGAGGGGAGACTGGAGGCCAGTCACCCGAATGAGGGGAGACTGGAGGCCATTCACCCAAATGAGGGGAGACTGGAGGCCAGTCGCCCGAATGAGGGGAGACTGGAGGCCAGTCGCCCGAATGGGGGGAGACTGGAGGCCAGTCGCCCGAATAGGGGGAGACATGAGGCCAGTCCCCCGAATGGGGGGGAGACTGGAGGCCAGTCACCCGAATGGGGGGAGACTGAAGGTCCAGTCACCCGAATGAAGGGAGACTGAAGGTCCAGTCACCCAAATGAAGGTCTAGTCACCCGAATGAAGGTCTAGTCACCCGAATGAAGGTCTAGTCACCCGAATGAAGGTCTAGTCACCCGAATGAAGGTCTAGTCACCCGAATGAAGGGCATGTCGCATGGAGGCCAGGCGACTGAAGGGTGTCCATACGCCCGAATGTCCATAGTATTGTCCGACTTTCGAAAAGTGCGGACTTAGAATCGGACCCTCGGGGTTGTAGATGATGAGTTGGGCATGGATAATGCAAGACGATGTATGATGATGATTTGACGATGATGACGTGCATGATGTTATGTGTGACGTATGCCTGGCGGTGCGTGTGATGTATTGTATGTCGGATGTGTGTTATGAGTGTATGATGATGCCTGTATGGTGATAATGTATGTTTAGGATTATGTGTATGTTCCTTATTATGTATATATGTCTTCCCTTGGCTTTACGTTGAATGCTAAAGAATGTAATGAAAGTATTATGTAAAGTAAAGCGAAAGATAATAAAAGAGGAACATGAAGAATAAATGTATACATTAACGTATGAATGAACGAACGTAAAGCAGATGAGCGTATGTATGAGGTGAGCGACTCTGTGTCGCAACAAACTCGAAAGCGGTCCTTATTGCGTACTCCGGTACTGTGTCAGTCTTCGGACATGAGTCGGGGGTTTGTGTAGCAGGCCCCGGCACAGTATCAGTCTTCGGACATGAGTCGGGGGTATTGCATGAGACAAGATAGTGAGGTGAGCAACTTTGTGTTGCAACAGACTCGGGTAGAGTTCAACCCAGGTGATTGACTCGAAAGGGATCTTTGTCGCGTATCCCGATGTTGTGTCAGTCTTCGGACATGAGTCGGGGGTTTGTGTAACAGGCCCCGGCACAGCATCAGCTATCGAGCATGAATCGGGGATATTGCATGAGACAGGATCTAGTTGGATGAGTAGAGGATCGCGTGCTTCGGTACTGTGTCAGTCTTCGGACATGAGTCGGGGGTTTGTGAGCAGGCTCCGGCACAGTATCAGTCTTCGGACATGAGTCGGGAGTAATGTGAGAGAGTGAGATGAGACGAATGAGGAACGGATCGCGTGCTCCGGTACTGTGTCAGTCTTCGGACATGAGTCGGGGGTTTGTGAGCAGGCCCCGGCACAGTATCAGTCTTCGGACATGAGTCGGGAGTAATGCGAGAGAGTGAGATGAGACGAATGAGGAACGGATCGCGTGCTCCGGTACTGTGTCAGTCTTCAGACATGAGTCGGGGGTTTGTGAGCAGGCCCCGGCACAGTATCAGTCTTCGGACATGAGTCGGGAGTATCGCGTGAGTTAATGAATGAGAGAGAGATAATTGTGAAATAAAGAAAGTATGAAACGAATGAAAGATAATGAACGTAATGAAAGCTAAAGAACGAATGAATGAAAATAATGGACGGGAGGAACATAGTGATAACGTATGGAACGGGATTCTTGTCACTCGACCTCAGTAATCATGGCTATATGCCATGAAGAGGGTACAATATGACCGGATCCAGATAGAAGTAAAAGACAGAGAATGAATGGAAGTAAAAGATAAAGAATGAATGAGAAAAGAAGATAATAATGAGGTTATCTATGTGTATGTACGTATGATGCGTGATTGCATGTACGTAAGAATGATTTTAAAGAAAGAAAGTATGTTTTATTATAAAACTAGAACTCACTCAGCAACGCTGACTTTGATGTGTTTCCAGTTGGTAGGTATGTTGCTGAGGATGGCACGGGCGACTACTCAGTTCCGATGAGACCGGCATCCATATTTTTACATGTCATTGTATTTTGAAATGGAAACAAATGTTGTAAAGTTATGAAATGACATGTTTTAGTTATTAATGAAAGTTTTAAATTTCCGCTGCAAGGTAAATATACGTTTTAAAATGTTTTATGTGCGATGAATAACCAACTGTGAGGTGCCCGGGAACGGGGCCTTACATAAACTTACAGAGACCAATATAAAGAATACATAAAAAACAATATAACTCACTACAAAGATTATCAGTTTTCTCTCGATAAAAACTTGATTTGATATTATATAACTTAGAGAAAAGATGGACATTAATGTTATGTTAACATCATATGAGAAGTAAAGGCCAGGAGTCTTCTCCATCTTTTTTACATGGAAGAGAACCCTGACTCCATCTTTTTCTGCCAGATATGGAATTTAACATATTAAAATACCATAACCAACCACAACAAATAAACCAATCAAAAAAATTAAAAGTTAAAAGGGGGGCCAGCAAAAAATCACCTGTTCGTCAGGAGAGTTTTTCACAGAAAGATCACAGGGAAAGACTTTAAATATCGAAACTTTGAAAATGGGATGACCCAAGTAAGATCCAACACATTCACGTTCTGTTATTACGAATAGATATGATCCTAGAAGCAGATAAACAGTTCAAGAGTCAATGAATGGAACATTACAGCCAAAAGATCATATGCATTGTATTGTCTTTAAGAAAAAATACTTAATTCTTTCTTTCCTAGTAATAAATATTGGGTTTTTCCTAATATCTAGTTCTTTCTGTTATAACCATGGTCATACCATGATTATTTTCTTCTAAATAACTAAGGGTAATGGAATAATGGGGGTATGCCGGATTGCCGGTACTCCGGTACGCATGTGTCTTTAAACTGATTACTATGATTTGAACTTTAAAGTCAAAATAACAATTCATGTGTGCTTTGGACATACTGATTATGAGTTCAAATTCATAATCATAGGGACTTAAATAATCAAGTTTAGATGACAAGCGAGGAGTTGCCGCATAAAAGCTAACTATCGAGATAAATGTAGAATAACCAAACCATCCTTCAGTTCTAAGAAACTAATTATGTGCTTCTAATTCCAATTTTCAAGTCACAATAATCACTGAAGATGTACATAGAAACACCCCCATTAGTTGCTCAATATTATGCATGCGTTAGTTTCTTATCATTTTTAATAATAACTTCATTCAAACAATTTTGGGTTCAAAGAATTGCATGCAAAATTTTGTTTAAAAGTAAAGTCACTAAAGCATGACCAGGTTTGGTCAAATTTTGTTGGACATTGATTCAAAATACTTATATCACTTGTCTATGACTACACTAAAACTAACAGATTTTCTTAATTGTCTGCCAAATAAATCATTGTACATGGTTAATCAGTGAAAATGTTCATAATAATGTGTGTCAAGTATGGGGTCCTAGGAACTTGGATGTGTATTACATATGTGAAAGTTTTTACTTCAAGAATCATAACTGGATAAGCAGTTCATTAAACCTAGAAATAAGCAAGTAATTTTAAAGTTATTTCAAATTTCAATTATTAGTTTTGAATCAGAAACCTGTTAAAAGTTTCTCCAAGTCTGATTATTTTGCCTGATAATAGAAAACCCAGAATCATAACTTTAACACAAACACCCAAAACTGATTATTGCAACTTAACCTGTTTAAAACACATCCAAAACATACATAGATATACCATTGTCCTATTTTTCATAGTCAAAATCTAACACTTGATGAAACCATTAAGTGAGAATCTTTGTTATTCTTAACCACTTTAATCAATATTCACACTTAAAATGACCTAAAAACTTAGAAAAGTGAGCCATGCACCTACATAATTTGCATCAAAAGTGGAAAGATGTCACATTGTTATCAATTGGAAAGCAAACCTTTGTTGGATATATCATCTTATACACCTATGCATGATCCTTTGAAGTGATCAACCTGTTAGTACCAGAGCTGCGGGAACAAAATCATGTGGTGAATCAGTCTACTAAACACATTCAAACATAAAACATAACACCACTTAACAACATACCACTTTCTCGGGATGTAGACATACAAGTTTTGTCCCTCATTCTGCATCTTGACGATTTCTGGAGCAGCAACTATGTATAGATGAAAAAAAGTGCAAAATTAGATTACCAAACTATTACAAGTTAGTAAGCTGAAAATAAGTATCATAATTGGATATACCAAAGTTTGTTCATTCTTGTAAATTGTAATGGCTTAAAACTAATTTCAACGTAGTTTACATTCACTCATATAGATATAATTGTGAATGCACACACTTTCCACATAACAAGTTATCATACATCTTTCAACACTAATAATTACAAGCACCTACATAGTTGCCCTTCTCAAATGAATATTAAGATAGTATAGATATAGATTAATTAAGAGGTCATACGAAATCAAAAGCCCTAATACATCAATAGCATACATACATTGCACATTGATAAAAGTTACATGAAAGATGATTACATCTTTTTTAAAATAATAGATCAATTATCCGTATATTTTATTCACACTTGTCAACATGTACATAGAGGCATATGATATACTACATACTAAGAAATGTTTAAGTTGCGATAATCCGAATCTTAGAGCTTGTAAACCTGTAATAATTCCAGGGTTCTAATTGGAACTAAAAATAATGGAGAAGCAGGGGAGGAACTGATGCAAGACCAATTCCATAACTCATATTTTACCCATTATTTGACTAAATTACACACTGCAACAATTATTAGCATTCTTCTTTAAAAAAAAGCTAAGTTATAGATAATTTGACTACCAATCTACATCCCATATGGGCCTTAAACTTTACCTATACTTTTTGTTCGTCTTTTAGCTTAACTAATATTATATTAAAAAGCACCTTCTATAGGTCAGTGTCGTTGTCAAATTCTTGAACTATAATAAGAAAGATGTGTTCAATTTGAAGTTTTAGACATTAAAATTAGCTAGAGACAAACTAATGCACTTCATATACTGTAGAAAATTGTCACTTGAACTCCATTAAGGAAGAACATACTCCACTCTGCAATGAGGGTCAAGAACATGGGGAAATTATCAGTTTTGTTAATCATGATGATGTGTTGCTAGAATACCTTAGTTCTACAAATTTATATAAGAATTCTTAAGTATCTTGTTGTACTATATATGGATTCAATTTTAATAATGTACGCATATATGCTTTTGACTCAAATGTAAAAGAAAAACACAATGACTAAACGGGACAACTGACATATAAATGAAACTACTCGAAAGCTCGATTAAACCAACCAAAACGACATAAAAATAGAACTACTCGAAAGCTCGATTAACCCAAAACCCACAATTAACAAATTTGAGGCATGAGTAAAACCCGCGCGATCAGTAAACTACAGATTAACGAACCGCAAAAGTTAGAGCCATAAAAGTTAAACCAAAACCCAAATTAACAAATTAGAACAAAACCCAAATTGACAAAAGTAAACAGTTGAAACTACAGAACCGTAAAAGTTAGAACAAAACCCAAATTAACAAATTTGAGGCATGAGTAAACTACAAATTACAGAACCCAAATTAGTTATAACAAAACCCAAATTAGTTAGAACAAAACAATTACAGAACCGTAAAAGTTGAAACTACAAAACATATATTAAGAAATTTGAGGCATGAGTAAACTAAAACATGACCAAACTACATAATACATAACAAACATCAACAAAAACAGAGAAATGAGAGAATAACGAAGAACATACCTTATAGAAGCATTTTCACAGAAAACAAATTCAGAGTTCCGGTGATGAAAAAAGAACATTCATCAAAGCATTTGAATTGCTCGCCCTTCCTCTTTGAGAACAAAAGAAGATCCTTCTTTGAGAATAGAAGAAGATCCTTCTGTGAATGGAAGCTATATTCGTGAATGGAATCCATATTCGTGCAATCTAGGTTTTGGTGATGAAAAATATCAAAGAAGACCTTCCTCTTTGAGAACAGAAGAAGATCGATGGTGAGGCTCTTCTTTTGGTGTCTGCAAACATTGGTGCAATCTAGGGCTTTGTGGTAAGTGTGCTTGTTTGGGTTGTAACATATGCAAGGGATGTTATACATCTCTTAAAATTAAGAGATTTGTGTGAAATTACCTTGTTGCCCTTCTCAAATGAATATATATATAGTATAGATATATATATATATATACACATAAATATATATATGTAGGATTCTATATGCCCAAGACACATAAAATATTGATGTGGTTAGTACGTCATGATCCAAGTCGGGTTATACCCAATAACAAGCTTAGCAAACACCAATTAATATTAAATTGATGATATGATCATGCAATTAAATATTTACACCAAATTTAGAAAATGGGTTTTCTAAATAACTTGCATGAGAGATGGAACAAATTATGAGAATAATTTGTTGATGAATTATTGTTATTCTTGTTATTTAAAAAGGTTTTAAATAACAATAATAATATATGAGTGTACCTTAATTAATTTGTTAATTAAGAGGGACATATGTCACATTTAACATAAGTCTAGACAATGACATTTTAATGTGTGACATATGGCTGAATTCTTTATGTTGTGTTGGTGTTTTAAGGGGGGAAAAACATTTTGAAAGTTATGTCTTGGCCGCCCCCCCCTTGATCCTTATTGGACCCCTTTGTCTTGAGAAGACACACAACAATAAACAAGGAAAAGACTCTTTCATTCCATCAATTCACACATGCAAGAACAACCAAAACTCTCTCTCTTTCTCCTCTCTAGTTACGGAACAAGCAGCAGAAAGAAAGGGTTCAAGTTGTTGATTTTGGTGTACATCTACCTAACAAGAGTGGTGCTAGCTTAGAAGCTTGGGTTATATCAACTTGAGGGGTCCTTCCTTGGATTCTTGGCCGAAGTTCTAGCATCCAAACACCCTTTCTTAGTCGATTTTCTAGCTGGAGAAAGAGATCTCGGCAGAAAGCTTTGGCAGCTCATATCCCGGTGTTTTGGTGTCCAAATCCAAGCAAGTGTGAGGCTTTCTTGGAGCTTTGTGGGAGCCAACGTTCAAAGACATTCGACCTTGAAGTTTTGGCCATATTGGAGCATCTAACAACTCCTCTTTTGATCGATTTCTTGCTGCTCAAAGAGGTAGAAATCACAGCTCATTGTGGCTGTGATTTTATGTAGTTTTACATGTCTTATAGCTTGTCCATTCATATATTTAAGATCCTATTGTTTTGGGGTTTGATTCCATTTTAAAACAACATATAGAACACGAATTTTTCAGATTATAAACATGTTATAATCCATCACCTCCGCTGCGTTTTTCAGAATGTTTAAAAGGTTAAACATGGATTTTGTGTTCTAGCAAACCCTACAATGGCATCAAGAGCCGGTTATATGGATGGCTTGCTTGATTTATCTTTTGAAATTGGTTTTAAAAGATGATTTTTGACATGTTATGGGCTGTTATATTTCTGCTTTGATGATACCCCAACCTTTCAAGGTTATATCTTGCATGCTTAGATTAAATCTTGAATGGAATGATGTCAAATTGGTTGATTGTGTTTTGTTTGGACAAAAGACCCTAAATTCTTAGTTTGTGTTGGCTGAAAATTTAGGGTCAAATGGGGTTCATTTAGTTCTTGAAATGATGTATATGGATACATGTTTTAGTGCATAACATAGCCTTGACCATCTATGTTTTGGATTTGGTTGATTGTGGAATTGTCATGTTGGTTGTATTCTTTCTATTTGGGTTGTAATAATTCCTTTTGATGTTTCTATTTGGGTTGTAATTTGTTTATTCATTTGGCAATGTAATAAATAGATTAGGAGTATTTTTTCTTTTACTAGAAAATATGTATTAGGATATATATACTTTGTAAAAGAAGATGCTCGGGAAGGAAGCACAAAAGGAAGACACAAAGGATGGACTTGAAGCATTTGGATGCAAGTTCAAGTGGGAGTCTTTGGAGACCTCATCATTTGTGATTGTGTTCAACCCTTAGGAAAGACCTTATGACAACACTTGTGATGGCAAACAAGTGTAGTCAACTTAGTGGCTATAGTTATGCACATATGTTTGTATGATTGTGCTTGTTTGGTTGTTTGTTGTATGATTGTTATTTGATATTTGGAT
>CM044017.1:27150407-27185407 GCA_024085815.1 Flaveria linearis | reverse complement strand
ATTCCGCATTCATATGATTGAGATCGTGGTTTGACTGTTTCTTGGGAGTTTATAATAAAAGAACTAGACAAATAATTGAGTCATTTAACATTGATTGGCATGAGCTTAACATAACTGATGCAGGTTTAGCTCCTTCATGGGTTTATGATTATGAATCTTTGTTCATAAATTTTAAAATTTCTAAACCTTCATCTGCAGATTCTAATTCTCAAGCAATCTCCTTGGAGAACAAAATCATTGAGGAACTTCCATCTTTGATATCTGATGATTCTGCTATTGCTTCATCATCCAAAGATATTCCTACAGCTTCTGTACAAGTATCTGAATGTTCTGAGTCATTAGATGTTCCTTCAGAACAAATTCCTAATCAGGAGCTAGAAGAATCATTGAGTTCTCCATTATTTTCATCTTCTTCAGAAACTATACATACACCAATAGAAGTCATTCAAGTTCCATTTGAAGAATCTCCAAATGTGTCTACTGCCTCTGAAAATCCTATTTCAGATGACACACTTGAAGAAAATATTGTGTATCAATCTCGACAATCTGAAGACGTTCTTGATAATGTTGAACACATTACTAATTTGGAAGATGGGATGGTTGCAGATGATATTCCTCAATTGAGAATACATAAAATTCATCCAACTGAAGCAATCATTGTCCATTGCATGAAGGTGTAATTACCAGAAGTCGATCAGGAGCAATCAACACTTGCCTATATGCTTACTTTCTATCACAAATAGTGCCCAAGAATGTGGAAATGGCACTCAAGGAAAACAGTTGGATAGAAGCAATGCAAGATGAGTTGATGCAGTTTAATAAGCTGAATGTTTGGCATTTTGTTGAACTTCCAAAGGATAAGCTTCCGATTGGAACAAAGTGGATATTCAGAAACAAGACGGATGAAAAAGTTGTTATAGTTCGGAACAAAGCCCGTCTTGTTGTGCAGGGATTCTATCAAGTTGAAGGATTGGATTATGAAGAAGTGTATGCTCCAGTTGCAAGACTAGAAGCAATACGCATATTCTTAGCCTTTGCTTCATACATGAACATCAAGGTGTATCAGATGGATGTTAAAACTGCATTTTTATACGGAGAAATGAAGGAAGAAACCTATGTTTGTCAGCCTCCAGGATTTGAAGACCCAGATCATCCTGATTATGTTTACAAGTTGGATAAGGCATTATATGGTTTACATCAAGCACCTCGTGCTTGGTATGCAACTCTGACTGAACATTTGCTTGCAAATGGTTATTCACAAGGCGCAATTGATCAAACCTTATTCATTCGTAAATCAGGCGATGACATCATTCTGGTTCAAATATATGTCGATGATATCATTTTTGTTCTACCAATGATAGTATGTGCACGGAGTTTGAAGCAGTAATGAAGAAGAAATTTGAGATGAGTTCCCTTGGAGAAATTTCCTTTTTCTTAGGAATTCAAGTTACTCAATCTGAAACTGGTATTCTTATTCATCAAGAAAATTATGTTCAGACTATTCTTGAGAAATACAAGTTTCAAGATTCCAAAGTAGCTCCAACTCCAATGGCTTTCGTCCTACTCTTACTCCAGATTCATTAGGAGAATCAGTTGATCAACATCTGTACAGATCAATGATTGGTTCCCTCATGTATCTCATGCAAGCAGGCCAGATATCATGTTCCCTGTTTGTCAGTGTGCACGCTATCAAAGTGATCCAAAGGAATCACACATGAAAGCTGTCAAGCGAATTTTCAAGTATCTCAAGGGTCAACCCAAACTGGGTCTTTGGTATCCTCGAAATTCCGATTTCAATTTATTTGCTTATACTGACAGTGATTATGGTGGTTGTAATTTAGACAGGAAATCGACCACAGGAGGATGTCAATTCTTGGGCAACCGACTCATTTCTTGGCAGTGTAAAAAGCAGAACACTGTATCCACATCCACTGCCGAAGCTGAATATGTGGCTGCATCGAGCTGTTGTTCCCAGCTTGTCTGGATTCAACAACAACTTCTCGATTATGGCCTCAGCATTTATGACACACCCATTTGGTGTGATAACACGGCAGTTCTGAACATCGTGAAAAATCCCATTCAACACTCCAAAACTAAACACATTGACATCCGCATCCATTTTATCCGTGACTGTTTTGATCGAAACTTATTCATTTAAAACAAGTGCCGTCAACTGAAAACATTGCTGATTTATTTACCAAGGCATTTGATCATTCTCGATTTGATTTCCTTGTGCAATCATTGGGAATGATTAACTTTGGATAAATTGGTTTAATGAATCTTCACAAAAAGATTTTTCATTTTTAATAAAGAATAAAATTGCAATTGTTTCTTTTTTCTAAAAGGACAATCACAATTTTAGGGGTAGAAAATTAAAATAACAAGTTCTAAAAAATTTTTGGTCTTAGGGGGAGTTAAGATCAAAGGAATGAAAAATAAAAAGGAAGAAATTTTCATACTTAAATGAGAAATGATATTAGAAAGTTCTAAATGAGTCTAAGTACTTTCAAAGGCTTAAATAAGAATATATTTGGATTATGATTGATGTGTCGATAGGCTTTGCTTTCAGAAATGAAAAGATCATAATTGAGTGATTACACTTGAATTAAAGAGATATGACTTAGTGGGGAACATATCAGAATTCTGTGACAGTGACAAAAATGTTCTAACACAGACTGAGAGATATAATCTTGTCATACTCAAGCCTGTATGTGTTTGATTCAGTGATTATCATAACTATATATATATATATATATATATATATAAAAAAGAGAAAAACACAAAAAGAAATAATTGAGAAAAAAGATGCCAACGAAGGCCATATAGGATATAAGATGCCAAGAAGCACAACAAATCAAAAGATATGTCTAAAAGACATACATACTATATGGTATATATTTTCTATTTTGAGAATATGTTCTGACCATGGAAGGCAAAATCAAAAGATGGGGCATGTAAGTTCGGATGGCTTGTAAGTCCTAAACATCTTGAGAGGGCAGACGTAAGTCCGGATGGCTGTCAGTAAGTCCTTAAACTTGTTAATATTCTGGGTTAAGAAATATTTCTCAGGCTAGTTATGCTCAAATAGTTATATTTTAGGAATAAATAAATGGTATCACTGATCAACAATGCATGGTTTAAGTCAAATTGGGATGACTTGAAATCTCAACAGTGTCTTGAAGGATAATAATTATTTTACAGAAATTCTGATTGTGGGATCCACTGACTTATATTAAATCAACACAAAACATAATATATATCACTCATTATGATTCTGAGTAAAACCTGAAGTATAAGTTTAAAGGGACAAAAGATATTGACAATCAACTTAACCAGTTATTTTAAATAAAGCCAGACAAAGTCTTAACTTGATAAAGAACTACATGATCTCATTATGAAAATTCTTACAAAACAAACAAATCCGATCTTGATTCTTTAATTGTTTTCATTATTTTGTTTATTTTGTGTGTATGTGTTTTCCATTTTAATTTTGTGTTGTTTTATTTTTTAAGACAAATAAATAACAAAAAATTTTGAAAATTGAAGATTGATTAAATTAATTGATCTCTTGGTAAATAAAACTTTATGTTGACATAAAGGATTGAGAGTTTTGAAAAATAAGAAAGATTTTAAAAGTTGAAAAAATCTGAAAAACAGTTCATCTCGCGCGAAATGGAGTTATCACGTGAAATCTTCTCTCGCGAAAGGATTTGTCACGTGAATTGTCTAGGGTCTAAATACCACAGGAACTTAGACGAAATCACTTTTCGCTCACACCTCATCCGAAAAAACCTTTCGCTTCTTATCCGAAAACTGAATTCGCCTGCACTCAATACTTCAAAACAGAAATCATTTCACTCTTGTTTAGCTTTCTGAAACATCACACAGTTTTTATTACCTATACATAGAGTGATTTAAAGGTATAATATGATTGTTATGGTTACTGTAGCGATGCAATGCTAAGGGGAACTTAACAACTTTGAAATAAAATCAAAGAAATAAACTTAAAATGTTGAAATTGAAAGATGAAATCGACATAATAGACTTAGGCGACAGTGATGGACTGGATTTCATGGATTAAACTCATGTTTTGGACTGTTAATTTGAAGTTGGGGTTGTGCGAATCGCACCAGGGAACTGAACAGTTGCGAAAAAGAGAATTCGCTTGAGAAAGCTTATCGCGTGAAAACTATTTTCGCGTGATAAGAGTTTTTCGCGTGAAACTAGTTTTCGCGATATCTTTGACTTTCGCGTGAAATTTATTTTCGCATAAAACACATATTCGCATGAAATTAGAATGTCGCACAAAATGTTATTTTCACAAATAGACTTTTCGCACGAAATGTGATTTCGCATGACAGAAAGGTTTTGCAATTTTTTTTCTCTAAGTGTTGATGTTGTTTTCTCACAAATGAACTTATTGCATGCACTTAACTTTTACGTTTTAGTGTGAAACATTAGTTGTTACTAGAAATTGGTTTATTTTCCAAGTGTGAAAACTCAAAATTAAAATGTTCTATGTGTTCAAATTTGTATGCATATTTAAGTTATTTCAAGTGATCTAATCATGATTATGTTTGACAATGCAGATGGCACAAATGATTTTCAATAAAAATCATAATTGTGTTGCATACTAAGAAGATGTTCCTGAAGGATAGGAACTGTTTACATCGATGATCGAAGGTCTGAAGAATTCTCGCATAGTGTATGCTATATCAGCTGACCCAACCATATATTCCGAGTTGATAGATGCTTTCTGGAGCACTGCTGCTCTAGAAAAAGACCAAGCTGATGGTGCACCAACACGACTGGATGATGATGTAGTGATTGACTATCTGACTCGTATGGGATACGAGTACAGATATCCCAGTTTGGAAAAGAAGTGGCTACCACCGTATTGGAAGTATCTTTTTCATGTGGTGATTCACTGTTTGAGCAATCTTAAAGCTAGCATGGATAGTTTGAGTGCTATTTTTGGCTCATTATTAGTATCTTTGGTTGACGATCTACCTTTCAGTATCTCTGGAGTAATCTTCCAGGAGATGGTCAAAAACGCCACAGCCAATCCAGGAAGGAAGTTTATTATGTGCCCACGTTTTGTCAAGCTGGTGATCAACAATGCTTATCCTGAGCTTGCCACTCAAAGATCTCCAAAATATGTTGTACAGACGATCAAGAAGGAGATTTTTACCCATCTCACTGGAGCAAGAGGTAACAAATGCTCTGGTGAAAGTTTTGCAAAGATTGGAAAATTTTCTGAGATAGAGGAAGATGTTGGTGGGTTAGGAGGAACTGCTCAATCTGAAGAAGCACAGACTGGCACGTCTGCATCTGGTGCTAGAGATGATTTAGACAAGGAGATTGAAAAGTTATTTGAGGATGAGCCTGTAAATGAAAGAAAGAATGGAAGGAATAGTTCATTTGCTTCCAGTTCAAAGACGGCTAGTGATCAAATAGGGAATGTTCCCTATGTATCCACCAAACTGATCAAACAGCATCTACGCCAACCTCTTCAAGACCTAATGTTAAAGACAGTGATACGGATTATGTCCTGGAGGATTCTCCTAGTACAACAATGAGGAGAAAACGTATGGCAAAGGGAGGAGAGATTGCCGGCAAGAAAAAGAGGTCGAGGTATTTTTCCCAGGGACCACGAACTCATGTGGTTATTACTGAGTCTGAACAAGAGCAGACTGCTGTTGAGACTACTTCTGTTCCTGAACAGAAACAGTTCCTGTTTCTGAAGCAGCTAATATTTGTGAATCTGGTTTCTCTACTCCTCCTAGACCAGAAATCTGGAATTTGATGTTGACTTGTTTTTGAATACTCCTCCAGATTTTCAAGGAGAGAAGAATCAACCAGTACTCCTCGTTCAATAACATTAGAGAAAAGAGTAAAGAACTGGAGAAAGAAAGTTTTGAGAATGTTAAACTGATTGCTGAATTGAAAAAGGAAAATAAGAAAAGACAAAGTTGATTAACATGATTCATCTTGATTCAGCCATTAAAGATACAAGATAGTCTCTCTCGAACAACAAATGAAGAGCTTGTTTGATTATTCTTAGGGTTGGAGAGAGACAGTGAATGAGCTTAGAGAATTTATATCTCAGACTTATCTTCATCAACCACCTGTCATAAGGTCTACTACGGTGATTGGGGAGTCAAGTAGGCGTTCTCCAAGCCCATCCCCTGCTGAAACTGTTCCAGAAAGAGAAACGGTCAACGAAGCTCAAACTTCTAATGAACAGCCAAGTGTTAGTACTATTGAAGATGTTCCAATTTCATCTGAAGTACCTATCACTGAAGCTTTCACTTCTACAACTTTCGTTGAGCCAGAAACATATGATTTCTTTACCTGTTGTTAATGAAGAAGATGATGAGGATTTTATTGACTATGATGATTCAGGAGATGATGATGTTGATGATGATGAGGATGAGATGACAATGATGATGATGATGATGGTGGAGATAATGGTGGAAATGATGGAGGAAATGATGATGACAATAAAAGATGATGATGGAGGTGATGCTTCAGGATTATCTTCGAGTCAACTGGTGATACTAACACTGATAATGTCAATCGACCAAGTGTTAGTGATCCAGAAGGATATGATCCACTTGACCCAGCTACTAAAAGCTTGTATGAAAAGGAACTATATTCATTTCAACAATCTTCATCAGGTGTGTAGAAGAAGAAATTGATTGTTTGATGACTTAGATGATCAGAATGAATACACGGATATATTTGGGAACAACCTTCAGGAGTTATTCAAAGATATTAATCTTGAAGAAGGAGAAATCCCTACTGAGACTGTGAGTGGTTCAACTCCTGCTGAATCAACCAAGAAAGATTCTACTGGTCAAATTGCATTATACACTAGAGGAGGCTTAATGTTTAAAGCACCACCACCACCTACTGAAGCTCATTTTCTGTTCATTTCAAAACCAAAACAAAAGTATGGTGTGAAATGTCTCATGTTATCAGTTGGGGATATGATGGAGAGAAAAGGTTGTATGTGATAAAAAGAAAGAATGGAGAGATTGATTATCTGAAGAGCACACAAGACTCCATACTCTACGTGCTGCTGATCTTTACTCTATGGGCAAAGCTCCGTTTTTCAATGAAAGTAACCACAGTGAAGCTGAATTGATAAGATCAATGATACGAAGGGAGATGCGAACAAACTTTAAGGACTTCAAAACTGCCAAATCAAAGGTGATTGATGACTCTACAAGAATAGATGAAAAGACTAAAGCTCCAATGAAAATAAGAGTCTATCAACATCCAAATTCATCAGAAAAGTCCCTGTTCATGCCCCTGTTCCTCCTAATTTCATTAAAGCAACTACTTTCTTGGAGATGTGTGAAGGATTCAGGTCATGCTGTGATCAGATGTACGATAGATCATTTAGAATCATGATCCAGCTGACTTAATGAAGTTGGCAAAGACGAACTTACTCAAGCTATTACACTGCCCCATTTCAGCTGATGAGTCAGTTTACTTTCTTCTTGTCAGTAGGTGTGGATGACGGATCGAATCCTTCGGAACAAATGGTATGCTTATTCAGGATCTTACAAAAGGGCTAACGTTGATTTGATTAATGATGTTTCACCGAGCCTAGGGGGAGATTGTAGAAGACTAATAAAGGCTCGACAAAACATTTGAAGACTGAATGAAGATGAATTTGAAGACAGAGTGTGCGAAAGCCAGATTCACACGAGAAGAAGCATTCACGCGACAAACTGACTCCACGTGAGGAGGACGCCTCGCGCGCGAAAGGCTTAGCCGCGCGAAAAGCAATCAGCGCCGAGAACTCTTTGTTAGTATAAATAGCTTAGTTTTCGTTTTGTAAAAAAGCTTTTTGTTTATTATTCACTTCTATACTGTGCGATTTCGCACAAGACCTTTAATAGGTTGTGTTTATTCAATAGAAGAAGCATTTGTGATCAATTCAATTCTTATTTCAATTCAATCATGGTACAATTCCGCATTCATATGATTGAGATCGTGGGTTTGATGTTTCTTGGGAGATTTAACGATTTTACAGTATTACATATGTGAAAGTTTTTACTTCAAGGAATCATAAATGGATAAGCAGTTCATTAAACCTTAAAAATAGGCAAGTAATTTTAAAGTTATTTCAAATTTCAATTATTATTTTGAATCAGAAACCTGTTAAAAGTTTCTCCAAGTCTGATTATTTTGCATGATAATGGAAAACCCAGAATCATAACTTTAAACCCAAAACACCCAAACTGATTATTGCAACTTAATCTGTTTAACACACATCCAACCGACATAGATATACCATTGTCCTATTTTTCATAGTCAAAATCTAACACTTGATGAACCATATTAAGTGAGAATCTTTGTTATTCTTAACCACTTTAATCAATATTCACACTTAAAATGACCTAAAAACTTAGAAAAGTGACATGCACCTACATAATTTGCATCAAAAGTGGAAAGATGTCACATTGTTATCAATTGGAAAGCAAACCTTTGTTGGATATATCATCTTATACACCTATGCACGATCCTTTGAAGTGATCAACTTGTAGTAGTATAGCTACGGGAACAGAATCATGTGGTGAATCAGTCTACTAAACACATTCAAACATAAAACATAAGACCACTTAACACCATACCACTCTCTCGGGATGTAGACATACAAGTTTTGTCCCTCATTCTGCATCTGACGATTTTTGGAGCAGCAACTATGTATAGATTAAAAAAGTAAAAAAATTAGATTACCAAACCATTACAAGTTAGTAAGCTGAAAATAAGTATCATAATTGGATATACCAAAGTTTGTTCATTTTGTAAATTGTAATGGCTTAAAACTAATTTCAACGTAGTTTACATTCTCTCATATAGATATAATTGTGAATGCACAACTTTCCACATAACAAGTTATCATACATATTTCAACACTAATAATTACAAGCACCTACATAGTTTGCCCTTCTCAAATGAATATTAAGGATAGTATGATATAGATTAATTAAGAGTTCATACAAAATCAAAAGCCCTAATGAAGCAATGCATACATACATGCACATTGATCAAAGTTACATGAAAGATGATTACATCTTTTTTAAAATAATAGATCAATTATCCGTATATTTTATTCACACTTGTCAACATGTACATAGAGGCATATGATATACTACATACTAAGAAATGTTTAAGTTGCGATAATCTAAATCTTAGAGCTTGTAAACCTGTAATATTCCCGGGTTCTAATTAGAACTAAAAATAAGGAGAAAGAAGGGGAGGAACTGATGCAAGACCAATTCCATAACTCATCTTTTACCCATATTTGACTAAATACACACTGCAACAATTATTAGCATTCTTCTTAAAAAAAACTAAGTTATAGATAATTTGACTACCAATCTACATCCCATATGGGCCTTAAACTTTACCTATACATTTTGTTCGTCTTTTAGCTTAACTAATATTATATTAAAAAGCACCTTCTATAGGTCAGTGTCGTTTTCAAATTCTTGAACTATAATAAGAAGATGTGTTCAATTTGAAGTTTTAGACTTTAAAATTAGCTAGAGACAAACTAATGCACTTCCTATAGTGTAGAAATTGTCACTTGAACTCCATTAAGGAAAGAAACTCCACTCTGCAATGAGGGTCAAGAACATGGGGAAATTATCATTTTGTTGATCATGATGATGTGTGTTGCTAGAATACTTAGTTCTACAAATTTATATAAGATTCTTAAGTATCTTGATGTACTATCTATGGATTCAATTTTAATAATGTACGCATATATGCTTTTGACTCAAATGTAAAAGAAAAACACAATGACTAAACGGCAACTGACATATAAAGGAACTACTCGAAAGCTCGATTAAAACAACCAAAACGACATAAAAATGGGAACTACTCGAAAGCTCGATTAACCAAAACCCACAATTAACAAATTTGAGGCATGAGTAAAAGCCACGCGATGAGTAAACTACATATTAACAAACCATAAAAGTTAGAGCCATAAAAGTTAAACCAAAACCCAAATTAACAAATTAGAACAAAAACCAAATTGACAAAAGTAAGCAGTTGAAACTACAGAACCGTAAAAGTTAGAACAAACCCAATAACAAATTTGAGGCATGAGTAAACTACAAATTACAGAACCCAAATTAGTTATAACAAAACCCAAATTAGTTAGAACAAAACAATTACAGAACCGTAAAAGTTGAAACTACAAAACAGATATTAAGAACTTTGAGGCATGAGTAAACTAAAAACATGACCAAACACATAATACATAACAAACATCAACAAAAACAGAGAAATGAGAGAAAAACGAGAACATACCTTATAAAGCATTTTCACAGAAAAAAAATTCAGATTCCGGTGAGAAAACTAGAACATTCATCAAGCATTTGAATTGCCCGCCCTTCCTCTTTGAGAACAAAGAAGATCCTTCTTTGAGAACAGAAGAAGATCCTTCTGTGAATGGAAGCTATATTCGTGAATGGAATCCTATTCGTGCAATCTAGGTTTTGGTGATGAAAAATAGCAAAGAAGACCTTCCTCTTTGAGAACAGAAGAAGATCGATGGTGAGGCTCTTCTTTTGTGTCTGCAAACATTGGTGCAATCTAGGGCTTTGTGGTATGTGCTTGTTGGGTTGAACATATGCAAGGGATGTTATACATCTCTTAAAATTAGAGATTTGTGTGAAATTACCTTGTTGCCCTTCTCAAATGAATTTATATATAGTATAGATATATATATATTGTGTGGTGTCTATGTATATATATATATATGTGGTGTGTGTGTCGATAGATATATATATATACATATATATATATGTGTGTTGGGTGTCTCTATAGATATATTGTGTTGTGTGGTATCTGTCACACCCCGGGCCCCAGGAGGGTGGGACGTCGCAGACTAGTAACAGATGTGGCAGTGGAACAACCATCATAAGAGCACACAAGTAGAGAAATCACATGGCATTACTTAATAAATGAAGTCCGAGACCAAACAGCTTAGCCCGGTTACATCCAATTGTTTCACATCAAAAGTACATAATCTAGAGTATCATTCATTACAAATTGTTGGAAAGTTCAAAGTAGAGTCTATAATACCATGAGGTCGGGGTGCTAAGTCATCCATGCATCTTCCTAGACAAACTAGACCTCCATCAGGGTTACCTGAAACATGCTCAAAAAGTTTTGTGGTCAACTAAAAAAGTTGGTGAGTTCAAGCGGTTAAAGTTTCAGAAAAACAAAAGGGACTTTTAAAGTCCACTTGTTAAAGTTTTTTGTATCAATTATAACTATTGTGGGGTCACAATCAACCTAAACTTTACCTATACATTTGTTCGTCTTTTAGCTTAACTAATATTATATTAAAAAGCACCTTCTATAGGTCAGTGTCGTTTTCAAATTCTTGAACTATAATAAGAAAGATGTGTTCAATTTGAAGTTTAGACTTTAAAATTAGCTAGAGACAAACTAATGCACTTCCTATAGTGTAGAAAATTGTCACTTGAACTCCATTAAGGAAGAACATACTCCACTCTGCAATGAGGGTCAAGAACATGGGGAAATTATCAATTTTGTTGATCATGATGATGTGTTGCTAGAATACCTTAGTTCTACAAATTTATATAAGAATTCTTAAGTATCTTGATGTACTATATATGGATTCAATTTTAATAATGTACTCATATATGCTTTTGACTCAAATGTAAAAGAAAAACACAATGACTAAACGGGACAACTGACATATAAACGGAACTACTCGAAAGCTCGATTAAACCACCAAAACGACATAAAATGGAACTACTCGAAAGCTCGATTAAACCAAAACCCACAATTACAAATTGAGGCATGAGTAAAACCCACGCGATGAGTAAACTACATATTACAAACCATAAAAGTTAGAGCCATAAAAGTTAAACCAAAACCCAAATTAACAAATTAGAACAAAACCCAAATTGACAAAAGTAAGCAGTTGAAACTACAGAACCGTAAAAGTTAGAACAAAACCCAAATTAACAAATTTGAGGCATGAGTAAACTACAAATTACAGAACCAAATTAGTTATAACAAAACCCAAATTAGTTAGAACAAAACAATTACAGAACCGTAAAAGTTGAAACTACAAAACAGATATTAAGAACTTTGAGGCATGAGTAAACTAAAAACATGACCAAACTACATAATACATAACAAACATCAACAAAACAGAGAAATGAGAGAAAAACGAAGAACATACCTTATAGAAGCATTTTCACAGAAAACAAATTCAGAGTTCCGGTGATGAAAACTAGAACATTCATCAAAGCATTTGAATTGCCCGCCCTTCCTCTTTGAGAACAAAGAAGATCCTTCTTTGAGAACAGAAGAAGATCCTTATGTGAATGGAAGCTATATTCGTGAATGGAATCCATATTCGTGCAATCTAGTTTTGTGTGATGAAAATAGCAAAGAAGACCTTCCTCTTTGAGAACAGAAGAAGATCGATGGTGAGGCTCTTCTTTTGGTGTCTGCAAACATTGGTGCAATCTAGGGCTTTGTGGTAAGTGTGCTTGTTTGGGTGTAACATATGCAAGGGATGTTATACATCTCTTAAAATTAAGAGATTTGTGTGAAATTACCTGTTGCCCTTCTCAATGAATATATATAGTATAGATATATATATATTGTGTGTGTGGTCATGTATATATATATATTTTGTGTGTGTGTGTGTCTATATATATATATATATATACATATATATGTGTGTGTGTGTTCTATCTATATATATGTGTGTGTGTGTATCTGTCACACCCCGGCCCCAGAGGTGGGACGTCGCAGACTAGTAACAGATGTGGCAGTGGAAACAAACCATCATAAGAGCACACAAGTAGAGAAATCACATGGCATTACATTAACTTAAATGAAGTCGAGACCAAACAGCTTAGCCCGGTTACATCCATTGTTTCACATCAAAAGTACATAATCTAGAGTATCATTCATTACAAATTGTTGGAAAGTTCAAAGTAGAGTCTATAATACCATGAGGTCGGGGTGCTAAGTCATCCATGCATCTTCCTAGACAACTAGACCTCCATCAAGGGTTACCTGAAACATGCTCAAAAAAGTTTTGTGTCAACTAAAAAGTTGGTGAGTTCAAGCGGTTAAAGTTTCGAAAACAAAAGGGACTTTTTAAAGTCCATTGTTAAAGTTTTTGTATCAATTATAACTATTGTGGGTCACAATCAACCCTGGACTAAGTCTCGGCTAGCCTCTTCTAAAGTTATGTTGTATGGTTACCCCAAAGGGGAGAACTGAGCCTCAAAACAGTGGACCATACACGCCGGATGGTTCACCATAGTATTTTATAAAAACCTGTCACATGCCACAAACGATCCCTCAGGATCTCAGTGGGTACCTCCCTGTAGCGGGAGCCACTGTGTGTGGGGGATTCCCCAAATTGATCTATCCATATAAAACAAGCATTCACAAAAGAACTAATGATTATGATTCAAGTATCAGTAGGTATCATCAAAAATCACAACATAAGCATCACATAGTATCACAGATAAAAGTTCCAATTTAAAAGAGCATGCTTCATCCCCAAAACCAAATAAAAGGGGAACACGAGAACTCACCTTAGTATCACTCGGGTTCCAAAAATCGTAGAAAGTTTTCAAGTCCTAGCACCCTATAATGATCAAGTAATACGCTATAGATTCTCGATCGTTGCAAGTGTACTTAAGTGTCATTCGATAGTGAGAGACGCACAGGCTTTGTTACTTAGAAGTTTACATTAAAAGTTTCCTTTTAAGGAAGATAGGGTTTTTGGCGTGTGCACATCAACTTTTATGGTTCTTATCAGTTTATTAACATATTAATAAGCCCAGTATTAGTTTCTGATCATGAGGTTGCTGAAACTTGATCACAATGCAAAATTTACATTTGACCCTTCAAGTTTCGTAATTTACAGTTTTCACCCTAAAGTTTGTCTCTTTACAAATTTTGCCCCTAATAATTTCTTAATCTTTTATAGTCTATTCGAACCTGTTAGAACCCCAAAATGTACAATTCCTCAAATGGGGCGCATCAAATGCTTGTATGATAGCTATTGTTGTAGGAGAACTCCATCAATGGTAGACGAGTGTCTCCACTACCATCAACATCGATTACACAAGCTCTGAGCATATCTTTCAACGTTTGTATAGTTCGTTCACTCTGGTCATCTGTTTATGGGTAAAAGGCGGTACTCATATCTAATCGAGTGCCCATCGCTTTTTGTAGTGTTTGCCAAAATCGGAAGTGAATTCGACTGTCTCGGTCGGATATGGTTGACACCGGCACACCGTGCCGTGTCACGACCTCTTTAATGTATAACCTCGCCAACCTTTCCATCTTGTAATCCTCCCGGATCGGTAAGGATTGAGCGGACTTCGTCATCCGATCCACCACGACCCATATCGAGTCGTGCCCGCTACCGTTCTAGGGAGTTGGTAATGAAGTCCATAGCTATGTTCTCCCATTTCCACTCGGGAATCTCGGTTGTTGTAATAATCCCGATGGTCTTTGATGTTCGGCCTTAACTTTCAAGCACGTCAGCATCGGCTTACATACATAGCAATGTTTCTTTTCATGCCTGCCACCAGTATATCCTTAAGATCGTGATACATACTGCAACAGGATGAATAGAATATCGTGTCTTGTGCGCTTCCTCCATGATCAGGGTATGAACATCTCTCCATTTGGGTACCCATATGCGATCCATGAAGTACTGTATGCCATCATCCTTGCAATTCATCTGTCTGTCTAACCTCGAACTCTTCTCTCGCGAGTGTTTTCTTCTCTCAATGCTCCCCTTGTGCAAGTTGGATCTGAGTTTTCAAGTTCGTCTGAATAGTCAATCCCAAAGCTCGAGCACGTAGTGCTCCATGCGCTCTTTACGACTTAGAGCGTCAGCCACCACATTTGTTTCTCTTCCAATCAAACTTCTTGTCTTCCTGAGTCATCAAGGTTAACGTTGGGCCACCTTTGAGAAATTGCCATGAAGCGACGATAGTATCCGGCCAACCTAAGTATTGTCGTTTCTTTGAAGGCGTCTGGGGTGCATCCTATTTCTTCCCGTCTTCAATCTTTCTGGATTCTACCCGAATTCCACTTTCGTTAACCACTTGACCCGATCTCACTTTTCGAAGTCGAAACTCACACTCCGAGTACTTGGCGTAAAGCTTCTTCTTGCATAGGCTCAGTATGGTCCGAAGTCATCTACTTTAGGGTCTTATTTCAATCGAGAGTAGGTGGGTATATCGTCTATAAATACGATCACGTACTTATCCAATAAGGTCTGCACTCGTTTATCAGGCCCATGAACACAGCTGTCATTAATCAGTCCATCGGCATGACTAAGAATTCATATTGCCCATAACGAGTCCTGAATGCGGTGTTCGGTATATCCTCGAAACTCTCAGTTGATGATATCCTGAACGGAGATCTATCTTGGAGAAATAGGAAGCTTCTTGTAATTTGTCAAATAAGTCATCGATTCTTCATAGTCAACTTGTTCAACTCGTGAAAATCGATGCACATGCAGAGCGACCCGTCTTTCTTTTTGGCAAATAGGACCGGTGCCCCCATGGCGAATGACTCAGTCGAATAAGACCCTTCCCTAGTAGTTCCTGTAATGGTTGGATAATTCTTGTATTTCAGACGACGCTAACTGATACGGTCTTTTGCTACCGGCGTAGCTCCAGGAACTAACTCCATACGAAATCCCACCTGTCGTGGAGGTAATCCTGACCAACACTCTCGGCTCCGTTTTTGATAACCAATCCATTCCGTAATCACCAAGCTCCCCAACTCGAAGGTATTATGTCTATGTCGAAGGCATGGTTCTCCAATATCCTAGAGCACTCTTTTAAAAAAAATCTTATCTGCTAGTACACCCTACCGTAGTCCATTTCTACGAGAAGCTAGTCTCTAGTCTACTAGGGTTCAAGGCAAACATGTGTACAAAAGCAGAAGACATGAAACCATTGTCTGTTCCAGTACCAATCATTTGAAGACGAAGTGGTGGTTGAGCAAATACGTACCTGTATCAACATTCGGGTCCTGACGGCGCGTTTGCTCCGACAACGTATGCACGTCCTTTGTAGCACTTCTTTGAATCCCTTGGCCTGGGTTGCCAGCTATGGCCATCACTTGCCGTTGGTTATTCCCTTGTTGACCCGGTGCCCTATTCAGTCTGGGGCACATGTTCCTGTAGTGGCCAGGACCTCCACACTCATAACAAGCCCTGGTATTCCCGCGGGTTACCGTGTTGACGGGTGTCACCAGGTTCGGCGCATTCTACAATCTCTCGCTAGGTGCCCCGGGCGCCTACAATTCGCACACGCCCGACACAGCAGTGCTGGGGGTGATGAAGTTTGCCATGTCACATTTGGGGTGCGGGCCTGCATATTCTTTCTTTCCCTGAGGCACGGCCCCAATATTTTGGGTCGTCTTGGCCTTCTTATCAACCTTCCGGCGCTAGACCGGCTCGTTTCCCCAGCCTCCTTTCTCTTCTCTGTTCCTTGGTTATACTGATCATTAGTATCATTACTCCTGTGGAATTGATGATCCGAAAGTGTCGCTCACTTGAGTCACTATAGTTGGAATCAGTGATGCTAGCTGCTGAGCGATCATGACAGCCATGTCAGGGTTTTCAGTTCCCTGGTTGTCGCCAGCTGGGGCGCCACCTATTCTTGGTGATCTACCCCTACCTCTGCCTTGTGGGTCTCACCATCTTGGTTGGTACCACGTGTGACTCTTCGGGGCGGCATCCTCTAATCATATAAAGATTTAAACATGTAAGCTTTAGTCACTTCTGAATACATGTATGATTCCACTCATCAAGTTCCGATAACCCATGCTTTGGTCCATCAAGATCGTCACGTAACCCAGTTTAAGCACATTCTTAGTATATCGGTGATGCTTATTATAGGGTCCCCCGCAGCATTCCCACCGCATCCACGATATACCTTGAATGACACTTAAACCGTTTACTGACATCCTAATTTCCCTTAGCACGATCCAAATGAATACATATGTAATGTGTAGGGAGTATCATCACTCCTCTACATTTCTTGAAGTTCACCTTTATTCTAAGCATTCAATCAGCTCCTTAGTTACTGAATGCTAAGTGAAGGAATGTTTCATGAAAAGCAGGATCAATGTCATGATTGGAAGTAGCATGAAGGCTCTAAATAGGACAGACTTAAGTAGTGGTAGGTGTTAGTAATGTTATTTACCCTTAATAAAGCCTCACTAGGATTATGATCCTAACACACCCTAGGATATAAAAGCAACTAGTAATACTCGTGATCGTTACCTCATGGTAAGATTAGCCAGACTTCTCATGCACGGCGAATTGCAATTACGTGTGCACCCGAATGGTAATTTGCTTGCATGGTCACCCTAAGCTTCACTTACCCCAAGTTAACATCATAGTATTGTCCACATTCATCAAGCACAAATTAGATATTGTCCACATGTCCCTGAACCAATAGTAGAATGTAATAGCAAGTAAACTCTAAGCACATAAGCATAATATATCTAATGATAGCTGCCTATCCTTCATACCTTCAGGATTTCAGGCATAACCACGTTAGGGTCGGATTAGTATCCGAGATCAAGCGCAATGTATGATCTATGATGATCTTTTCGGGTCTACATATCCGAATTTGGTTATGATAACTTGGCGCACAGAGGGAACGGAAGATCCAATAGAAAGCACCTCATGAGGGACGAGCACAAGGGCTCAAACACAAGGTGAGGATCACATGACAGTAGGATAATCGAACAGGTAAAGAGGAACACATACACGAGATATATAAATGCACACAAGCTTAAGCATGCAAATCTACATGAAGGTTCCTAGGTTATAGTCTAGGTCAAGTGTAATTGCCTAATTCTCTATAACCAATGGCTCTGATACCAGTCTGTCACACCCCCGCTGATAGCGGAAACACGGGGAATGCGAGCTAGACGGGATCGTCATAACACATGGTATGGATAGGGTAGCAATAATAGTATGATGACAAGCGTGTCATGACGATACCCGAACACAATTGGAGACTTGTGTCGTGTATAATCAATGTTCACGACAGCATAGTCATAAACATAACATAAAATGATCACATAATCATTGATAACAACTTGACATGTAAATTCCCATAACTCAGGAACAAGTGTACAATGTACAAGTCTGAGCAACCAAGATGTTCCAAAGATTAATGTATACAAATGCTTAATTCTCCAAAATATGTCCTAGGGTCTCCTCTAAAAGGCAGTGCTCCTAGAACTTCAATTACCTTGATCACCTGAAAAGAAACGCTCAAAAAGGTCAACATAATTGTTGGTGAGCTTCGCAGGTTTTTAAGTAATAAAAGATGTTTAAAAAAATCGGTAAGAAGGTTTAATAAAAGTTACCGCAAATACACTTATGTGTAGGCGGTTTTATCAGTTATAAATAGCTACAGCCAAACCTAATGTCGGTCCCGCACGGGGATTGATGGCTGTAGAGAAACAATTCCCAAGTTTAAATAGTTTATAAAAGACGTAGCATGATCCACACAGCGCATACGTTTAGTTAATAACCAAACCAATCCTTAGGTCCTTTACCGGGATTAATGGTTATATAAAAAGGTTTTCCATAGCATAGAAAGTTTAACTTGACGTAGCAAGATACACACAGCGCATACGTGTCAAGTTAAACATGACGTAGCAAGATACACACAGCGCATACGTAATGGTTACAACCAAACCAGTCCTTAGGTCCCAATACCGGGATTAATGGTTGTAATGGATGATCGGCTTAGAGGAAACACACAGAGGAACCACACAGAAGAACCACACAGCCGAGAGCATCCAAGGTTAAAGGCAGCCAACAAGTAATAAACATGACGTAGCAGGATACACATAGCGCATACGTATAGGTTACAACCAAACCAGTCCTTAGGTCCCAATACCGGATTAATGGTTGTACTGAGAGATCCACACAAAAGCCCCACACAGAGTCCCACACAAAAGTCCCACACAGAAGTCCCCACAGCCAAATAGTGTCACCAAACAAGTAGCATTTACAGGTGATATCACATAACACTTAGCATCAAGTAATAGCACGCAGTAGCAACTTAGCATAGGATCACATTCAACATTTTATGCCTTAGTCAATCAGATCATCCCGTAACCCAGTTTAAGCGCATTCTTAGTATACCGGTGATGCTTATATATAGGGTTCCCCGTAGCATTCCCACCACATCCACGATATACCTAGAACGATGCCTAAACCAGCTACTTGACATCTGATTGACCTTAGCATCAATGTGTCAACATCCAACAAGTAAGCAAGGTGAGTTAAATAGAGTTACAGCAGATTTCCACTAAGGAAGATGCTTGAAAATATGTTAAGTAAGCGAGCGTTCTCTTCCCCCAAGTTAGAAAATGTTTAAAAGTTATATAAGCGTAAAAAGGGGCCACGAAACTCACAGAACAGATGATAAGCACGTGTGATGAATATTTCCAACGGTAGGATGCTATGAACAGTCAAACACCTATTGGCAGTTACTGACAAGCATTAATAATAAGCATAAAGTATAAGATGATGTTCAATAGGTTGGGCAGTTTCGGTTCGGTCGTGGGTAGCACACACAAGCAGACATACACGCGCAATAGATCTTATGTAGATCCAAGCACTAGGAACGTTGCCATTGTCGATGATGTTTGGGTAAAAGTGTTATTGTTGTTAAAGGAATACTTGGTAAGAACTTGTGTTAGGAATTGTTTGTTACTAATTGTAAAGTGTTAAGTCGATGTGTCCTGATATAACATTAATGAGTTTGATAGTGTTAATCTCAATGATCTTCATTAACAATGGCAACTGTGTCGACGTTACCTTAACATCACACGACAACACGCACCGCACACAGGAAGAATTCACACACAATGGCTCCAATCGCACAACAGGACCAGACGCACGACTGGACACCCATTCGCACGAAATAATCTTTCAGTCATGCGAATCATCTTCATTCGCATGATTGAACCCTCATCCGTGTGACTAAGCACTCAGTCATACCACACAACACTCATTCGTACGATTCAACATCCATACGCACGAATCAACATCCATTCGTACGAATCAGATTCATTCGTACGACTGAACCTCCATTCGTGCGACTAAACCCTTATCGTACGATACACACTCAATCGCATACATTCCATCACATAGACTCAATCGCATAGACTCAATCGCATACAACACTCAGTCGCATGACTCAGTCTTACGACTCACCCAGTCGTACAGCTTAGTCGTACGATAGACTCAGTCGCATGACTCAGTCGTACGACTCACCCCGTCATACAGCTTAGTCGTACGATAGACTCAGACGCATGGACTCAGTCGTACGACTCACCCAGTCGCACGGTTCAGTCGCATGATAGACCCAGTCGCCCTGTACAGCAGGTCGCGACTACTGAAGTGCAGAGCCGCGTCCAGCTGCTCCGAGCACGAGTTTTATGCACCAAGAACCTCCAGAAACATACTTCTAACATGTCTAGACAAGAAACACACACCGGAACGCAACACACAAACCCACACGACCTCATGTGCTCGGATGAACCCGAACACCCGAAACCCTAGAAAACAGAAGTGAAATCGAGCAAGAAACGGGTCAAACGAGGTTATCTACCTGCTAGGAGTGAGTATCCACGATGATAACCAAGATTTGATGGTGAAAACGCGACAAACGGACCCAATTTCGGTGCTAGATCGAGAGAGAGTGAAGGAGATGAAGAAGAAGCGATGGAGATGAAGATGATGTGAAGAATGGCTGGGAAATGGGTATTTATACCCAGCCTAGTTTGGTCATTTGTCAAGTTTAGTCCCTGCACTTAGTTCCCGAATCACCAAACTTGATTCGGTTGAAAACGACGTAAATACGCGCGTTATACTAATTATAAGGATGTGTTTAATGTTGTTTATATTATATAACATATTATAATTAACGGTGTCGGTTGTGATATTCGTGAGCGTTTGGATGATGAAGTCGCAAATAATGGTATCCCGACTGTAAAGGAAAACCAAACGAGTATGATGTTCTTCACAAATAGTTTATGAAGGTGACAAATGAATGCTCTAAGAATAGTTAACGAAGTTCATGTCAAATGACGGACCCTGAAGTGACGGATGTCACATTCGGGTCACCAACTAGTGTAGCGTAGCTATACATATTCTCACTACGTTTCCCAAATATTTAAACTCATATTCAAGCATTCTAAGTCCTAAACTTACTGAAAATCAAACTTAAGTCTCGGTCTCCCAATAACATAGTCGTAATCGGGTGTTTAGCACCATTTGCATTAGTGTAAATATAATTTACATTTCTATCATTGTTATATCATTTGTAACCTCAAACCCCGCATAATTATATGTTAGTTTCACTGTTTTAGGCAGATTTCCAAGCTTAAATTATATAAACATACGGTTAAATGTTGCTAGAACACATAATGTGAGGATTTACAAGGTAGAATCCTTGTATATCCACCCTTAGGCTCACGGTTTATAAGAGTGGTTCCTCTTATGAAGTTTGAGTTCCAAAGAAGACGAGGTTTAGGGCTAAGATTCTTCTGTTAGAACAGTGATAATGGTGTTCATAATAAGATAGAGGTGTAAACATTAAAATTCAGTGGGTGGAAGTTCATTGATACTTACCGAGTAAACGGTTAGAAGGCTAAGAGTGAGCGAGGGTCTTCGAGATGGGCTGGAAAAATCCTCTTGATCTTCGATGGTGTTGCTAGAAGAGTGCAAGAAGAGTGTGTGTTCTGGTGAGGAGAATCTGAGAGAAAGAGAGTGATATGAAAGAATGAAATGAAAAAGGGGTCGATGGTTTTGCATGTATAGAAAGAAGAGAAAAGGTTGAATGTGGGAGTGTTTTTGGGGTTTCACAGATTGTATTTGGTTGGTGGGTTATGGGCAGCCATGCAAAAATTGTATATTTTATTTATTTTATTTGTATTCTATTATTATTATTATTATGTTTGTTATCCGCGGGTGTATGGGCGTGTAACCCCCATCAGAATTTTGTCTAAGTGTTGAAAACACCATATTCGTCTAAAATAATCACTCAGAAGTTAGCTTCTATGCAAGAGTTAGTTTCTATACAAAAATAAGTCTCTACATACCAATTTAGGATGTAAAATAAGTGTGGAAAAATAATCAGAAGTCGATCTTATACATGATTACATAAGAAAAATTCTAGGCGCATTACCACTGTTTAGGCGCATGAAAACTGTTTGGACATCTGGGACTTAGGCTCATGACAACTGTGCAGGCGCATGAGAACTGTTGAAACGCCCAAGACTGCCGCGTGGGTACTTTTCCAGGCGCATGAGCACTGTTCAGGCACATGGGCACTATTCAGGCACATGAGAACTGTTCAGGCCCATGACTTAAAAAAATCCACTTAGATATTTTGCTTTAGTCCTTGACTCATCTTGAGGTCGAGGAGGGGTTGTTACATTCTCCCACCGTTTAGAAAATTTCATCCCGAAATTTTTGTTCCTGTTGAGTCTCTAAACGGTTGGGTTTGAAGAGGTATGGATATTCCCTTCTCATCTCATCTTCCCGCTCCCAGGTGAATTCAGATCCTCGTTTAGAGTTCCATCTTACTTTCACCTTGGGTATGCGACTTCGCCTAAGTTTTTGGACCAGTCGATCGGTAATCTCTATGGGTTCCTCTACAAAGTTCAGTTTGTCATTTATTCTTGCTTCTTTCAATGGCAATTCTAAGGCTTTGTCTACCAGACACTTCTTCAAATTTGATACGTGAAAAGTGTTATGTATGTAGCTCAGCTTCTCGGGTAGTCTGAGCTGGTATGCTACTGGATCAATTCTTGCCAGTATTTCAAATGGCCCAATATATCTCGGGCTTAGTTTGCCCTTCTTGCCAAATCTCACGGCTCCCTTCCATGGTGAGACTTTTAACATTACTTTATCACCCACTTGAAATTCAAGGGGTTTCGTCTCCTGTCAGCATACTTCTTTTGACGGTCTCTGGCTGTTCTCAGTCGTCCTTAATCTTAGCTATTTTCTGTTTAAGGAATTGCTGCAGGCTTTTATGATCAGTATAGATGATGCACTTAGTACCATAAAGGTAGTGTCTCCATATTTTTAGTGCAAACACCACGGCACCCAGTTCAAGATCATGTGTCGTGTAATTCCTCTCATGCTCGTTCAGCAATCTGGATGCATACGCGATCACTTTTCCCCGCTGTATTAATACGCAACCAAACCTTGACGCGAGGCATCGCAGTAGACTACGAAGTCTTCAGTTCCCTCGGTAGGGTAAGGATAGGCGCGCTACAGAGTTTTTCCTTTAACAGGTTAAAAGTGTTATCTTGCTCCCTTCCCCATTCGTAGGTTGTATCCTTCTTCGTCAGAACGGTTAATGGTTGCACTATTCGGGAGAAATCCTTGATAAATCTCCGGTAGTAACCAGCCAAGCCAAGGAATTGTCTGATCTCAGTAGGGGTTTCCGGGATCTTCCAGTTCTCAATAGCTTCTATTTTTGATGGATCAACCTGGATTCCATCCTTATTCACTATGTGACCAAGAAATTGAATTTCACGCATCCAAAACTCACATTTGGAAAATTTTGCGTATAATTGTTCACTCTTGAGTAGTTCAAGAATTAATCGAAGATAGTTCCCATGGTCTTCTTTTCTTCGTGAGTAGATCAAGATGTCATCGATAAATACGATCATGAACTTGTCTAAGTACGGACGGCACACACGGTTCATGAGATCCATGAATGCTGCGGGTGCATTAGTCAACCCAAAAGGCATGACTAGGTATTCATAGTGTCCATATCGGTTCTGAAAGCTGTTTTAGGAACGTCCTCTTCCTTTATTTTCTGTTCGTGATACCCCGATCGCAAGTCAATATTAGAGAAGTAACTTGCTCCCTGCAATTGGTCGAATAGGTCGACAATTCTGGGAAGAGGGTATCAGTTCTTCACAGTAAGCTTGTTCAGTTCCCTAAAATCGATGCACATTCGTAGCGTTCTGTCCTTCTTTTTAACAAATAGCACCGAAGCACCCCATGGCGAGACACTGGGTCGTATGAACCCCTTGTCAAGCAATTCTTGGATTTGTAGCATCAGCTCTTTCATTTCGGGCGGAGCGAGTCGGTAAGGTGCTTTGGCCACCGGTGCGGCGCCAGGTACTAGATCAATCTGAAATTCAACTTGTCAGGTTGGAGGGAGTCCTGGTAAGTCTTCTGGAAATACTTCCAAGTATTCAGACACCACAAGTATGTCTTCAATCTTCTTTTCCTCTTTGGTCTTTGTCACATATAGTATAAATGTTGCGTGTCCTTTCTTGAGCCCTGGGTAGCCTTCAGGTGGGATATCATAGGACACAGTGGGTGGTTTCTCTCTCCATGGACTACTAATATCTCCCTGCTGGCTATTGGTATTTAAGCAAACGCTCATCACATACAATTTCAGCCCTATTTTTAGCCAGCCAGTCCATACCTACTACTATGTCAAAACCTCCTAATTCAATAGGCATCAAATCTATATCAAAGGAATTACCCTCCAGAATCAACTTGCAATCTTTGATGATTTCGTTAGTTTCTATTATATTACCATCAGCTAGTTCTACGGTGAATGTTTTGGTCAAAGTGCAAGCAGTCAAATCAATCAAAGACCTAAAAGTAGTAGAAACAAAACTAGCAGTTACTCCAGTATCAAATAGCACAGTAGCAGGATGATTGTTTACAAGAAACGTACCGTTCACCACATCAGGTTCCTTACGGGCACCATTCGGATCCATCACAAACGCTCTTCCCTTGGGCTTGTTGGGTTGAGTGTCTTTGTCTCTTGCTAGCTTGGGGCATTTGTTCCTCATATGCCCTGGATCTCCGCACTCATAGCATTGCTTTCCAGGCTCATAGGTACAGTCTTTAATCAGGTGACCAGGTCTCTTGCACCGAAAACAAGGCATGGGATTGCACTCCCCTTGGTGATGAAGCTTGCATTTATTGCAGAAGGGGCTTGTGCCTAGATACAACCTCCTTGCCTTTCCACCATGGTCACTTCGTCTTGCATCTTCTCCAGGTCTCTTGCTTGAACCGCTACTGATGCCGACCACCCTCCTGGTATCAAACCACTTCTTCTTCTCTTCCACAGCCTTCTTCTTATCCTCGGTTCTCCGTGCTCAGTCCACCCAGCTCTAACTAGGTCATCGGTCAGACTACTGGTAAAGTCAACTGCAGCCTGTAGGGTTGTAGGCTTGGAAGACCGAACCATGCCCCTCACCCTTGGGTGTAACCCCCAGATGAAACGGGCTACGCCCTTGGATTCTGGCATCACCAAGTGTGGTACCAGTCGGGACAATGCAAGGAATTGGTTGATGTATTCAGTGTAGTTTGGGCCTTCATCTCCAGATTCAGAAATTCAGCCTCCAATTTCTCTAGTTGGTTGATCGGGCAGTACTTGTTGGTGATTAGTTCCCTGAACTCAGACCAGTTCATTCTACCAATGGCGTCTCGGCCTCGAGGCTGAATGATGGTTTTCCACCATTCAAGTGCTGGTCCTTTGAGAGATTGAGAAGCAAATCTCACCTTATGCTCCAGCTTGCATTCGCTGATGTCCAACACAGCTTCGATTTCATCCAGCCACCTATATGTTTCAATTGCACCCTCGGTGCCATAGAAGTCCTTTGGCTTGCAAGCCATGAATGTTTTATAGGAGCACCCATTCCTGATAGCTTTGGCTTCCTTATGGTTGCCTTCATCGTTATTAGGTCCATTAGTCCCGGTGGTGTTTCCCCGATCGGCGTTGATCTGGGCGATTATCGTCGGGATCACGTTAGCGATCTTCTGTGCCACCAAGTTGGCAATCCTTTCATCATTCACTGGGTGGGTGTTCCCCCCAAGTGGTGTTTCTAGTGGGTAGGTGGTTGGTTCCCACCTCGGGTAGCACCTCTCCTTCCTGCACGAGTTCCTCGTCTTGGCGGCATTCTGATAGTATCATAGATAAATTTGTTTAGCATCTCATACATTTTTGTTTCTAGTATCCCGTTGTATCTCATAATTCCTATTATGCACTACAATCATGCACTTACGTTTCATTCTAAGTATTCAAAGATAACTACCAATAAGTAAATATCAATCACGCAACATAAGGATTGGCACATTTTCAGATAACTCACCCTGTAAAAGTTAGCGTCATCAATCGATAGTTTCATAGATAACTCAAACATAAAGTGAAGCATACATAATAATAATAAGTGTCATTGTTTCACAAATTGGAAGGTGCCATCACCCCCATAAATAGAAATAGTTTCTTAAATAAATAGATAGATAGTTTCTCAGATAGTCTCGTGGCCTACTGCCATGCATTCAAATACCAGCTAAATCACCCCTGCCATTTCTTCTTCAACCATCCGAACCATCCCGAGCTTTTCTTCTTCTGCTCCTGCTCTAGGCGCTGAACATTGTGAGACGCCATCATTGCCCGGAATTGGGCAGATTGGGAGGTCCGCGTGGCATGCTGTAGGGTCAGCTCATGATGCTGGATAGTCTTCAGTATCTCACTCAAAGTAGGGTCTAATGGACCGAAGTCACTAGCCCGACGACTTGATTGGAAGTGCTGATCTCCAGCGAGCATGCTAGGGCCATCATACATACTATGCCTAGGTGGCATCCAGTACTCATCATGAGACAGACGTCTAGGTGGTGCGAGCATAGCAGGTGCTGGTGTCGGGGTCCTAGCATAAGGAGGTGGGGGGAGGCATCCTAAAAGAAATAGAAGGTCCTGGTCTAGCACTCTTCCTAGGCCGAGTGACAACACGGGTACCCCTATTCCCAATAGGTGGAATAGGTGAGTGGGTAGGAGCTACAACATGTGGTGAGTTGGAACGTGTTCGGCTTCTAGCAGGTGATTTCGGGGATGACTCTTCAGATGGCTCAGTGTCGTCAGAGGTCGCGGATAGCCAGCCAGGGTGTCCGCACCTCCGTAAGTATGCCTCGTACTCTGTCTGTGGCTTCACCCTCCTAAGGGTCCTAACAGGAGTAGTGTCATCAACAGGGCGTGCAGGTGCTTTACCTCTATCAGCCATAGTCTAGTTAACCTGCAACAATTATCATGAGTAATTTTGTTTCTCATAGCTCATGATCATAGTAATAGTACTAGTAATAGTAGTGATGGCAGTAGTATCTCATGGAAGTAGTATCCATTAGTAGTAGCATCAGTAAGCAGTAATATCAATGAGCGGTAGTATCATCAAGCAGTAATGGACATAAAAGTTCAATTAAAATTTAGTTTTGACCGTGTTAAAAGAATTCCTCAAGTCATCTAATCCAAAGGTCACACTTAGGCTTTGTCCTGGAATTTATGCGTCCGATAAATTCATGATTACGTTGATCAAGTGTAATCATCAATTTATCCAACCCGCTTACCCCAACATTTACCCAAGCAAGGACAGTCCTATAGTATCAGGGTTCTAGCGTAGGGTCTACTAAGGTATTCCTGATTTCTCTACAACCTGTGGCTCTGATACCAATCTGTCACACACTGGGCCCAAGGAGGGTGGGACGTCGCGGACTAGTAACAGATGTGGCAGCGGAAACAAACCATGATAAGAGCACACAAGTAGAGAAATCACATGGCATTACATTAACTTAAATGAAGTCAGAGACCAAACAGCTTAGCCCGGTTACATCCAATTGTTTCACATCAAAAGTACATAATCCAGAGTATCATTCATTACAAATTATTGGAAAGTTCAAAGTAGAGTCTATAATGCCATGAGGTCGGGGTGCTAAGTCATCCATGCATCTTCCAAGACAAACTAGACCTCCATCAAGGGTTACCTGAAACATGCTCAAAAAGTTTTGTGTCAACTAAAAAGTTGGTGAATTCAAGCGGTTAAAGTTTCAGAAAACAAAAGGGACTCTTAAAGTCCACATGTTAAAGTTTTTGTATCAATTATAACTGTTGTGGGGTCACAATCACCCTGCACTCAGTCCCGGCTAGCCTCTTCTAAAGTTTTGTTGTACCGGTTAACCCCAAAGGGGAGAACTGAGCCTCAAAACAGTGGACCATACCTGCCGGATGGTTCACCATAGTATGTTATAAAAACCTGTCACATGCCACAAACGATCCCTCAGGATCTCAGTAGGGTACCTCCCTGTAGCGGGAGCCACTGTGTGTGGGGGATTCCCCAAATAGATCTATCCATATAAAACAAGCGGTTCACAAAAGAACTAATGATTGTGATTCAAGTATCAACAGGTATCATCAAAAATCCACAACATAAGCATCACATAGTATCACAGATAAAAGTTCCAATTTAAAAGAGCATGCTTCATCCCCAAAACCAAAGTAAAAAGGGAACACGAGAACTCACCTTAGTATCAGTCGGGTTCCAAAAATCGTAGATAGTTTCAAGTCCTAGCACCCTATAATGATTCAATTAATAAGCTATAGATTCTCGGATCGTTGCAAGTGTAGTTAAGTGTCTTTCGATAGTGAGAGACATACATGGCTTTGTTCTTAGAAGTTTACATTAAAAGTTTCCTTTTTAGGAAGTTAGGGTTTTTGGCATGTGCACATCAACATTTATGGTTCTTATCAGTTTATTAACATATTATAAGCCTAGTATTAGTTTCTGATCATGAGGTTGCTGAAACTTGATCAAAATGCAGAATTTACATTTGACCCTTCAAGTTTCGTAATTTACAGTTTCCACCCTGAAGTTTGTCTCTTTACAAATTTTGACCCCTAATAATTTCTTAAGCTTTTTATAGTCTATTCGAACCTGTTAGAACCCCAGATCCTACTTGGTGATGTTTAGATCACAAGTTTCTAGTTGCCGGTTTCGTTTACTTTTGTTAAATAAATTCATAGGAGTTACATATTAACCTAAAAATTCACCAAATTCGATTTCTATTACAAAAAAATTATTCTAAGGCCTGAAATTTATTAGATACTAACTTTCTCATGCTATGGCTCGTTTTCTAGGATTATTTCCATGTTTCGGGTCACCAACTAGTGTAGCGTAGCTATACACATTCTCACTATGTTTCCCAAATATTTAAACTCATATTCCAGGCATTCTAAGTCCTAAACTTACTGAAAATCAAACTTAGTTCTTGGTCTCCCAATAACATAGTCATAATCAGGTGTTTAGCACCATTTGCATTAGTGTTAATATCATGTTTACATTTCTATCATTGTTATATCATTTGTAACCTCAAACCCCGCATATTTATATGTTAGTTTCACTGTTTTAGGCAGATTTCCAAGCTTAAATTATATAAACATACGGTTAAATGTTGCTAGAACACATAATGTGAGGATTTACAAGGTAGAATCCTTGTATATCCACCCTTAGGCTCACGGTTTATAAGAGTGGTACCTCGTATGAAGTTTGAGTTCCAAAGAAGACGAGGTTCGGGGCTGAGATTCTTTTGTTAGAACAGTGATAATGGTGTTCATAATAAGATAGAGGTGTAAACATTAAATTCAGTGGGTGGAAGTTCATTGATACTTACTGAGTAAACGGTTAGAAGGCTAAGAGTGAGCGAGGGTCTTCAAGATGGGCTGGAAAAATCCTCTTGATCTTCGATGGTGTTGCTAGAAGAGTGCAAGAAGAGTGTGTGTTTTGGTGAGGAGAATCCGAGAGAAAGAGAGTGATATGAAAGAATGAAATGAAAAAGGGGTTGATGGTTTTGCATGCATAGAAAGAAGAGAAAAGGTGAGTGTGGGAGTGGTTTTTGGGGTTTCATAGATTGTATTTGGTTGGTGGGTTATGGGCGGCTATGCAAAAATTGTATATTTTATTTATTTTATTTGTATTCTATTATTATTATTATTATTATTATGTTTGTTATCCGCGGGTGTATGGGCGTGTAACCCCCATCAGAATTTTGTCTAAGTGTTGAAAACACCATATTCATCTAAAATAATCACTCAAAAGTTACTTCTATGCAAGAACTAGTTTCTACACAAAAATAAGTCTCTACATACCAATTTTGGATGTAAAATAAGTGTGGAAAAATAATCAGAAGTCGATCTTATACATGATTACATAAGAAAAAATTGTAGGCGCATTAACACTGTTTAGGCGCATGAAAACTGTTTGGACATCTGGGACTTAGGCTCATAACAACTGTGCGGGCACATGAGAACTGTTGAAATGCCCAAGACTTAGCCTCGTGGGTTCTTTTCCAGGCGCATGAGCACTGTTCAGGAACATGGGCACTATTTAGGCGCATGAGCACTGTTCAGGAACATGGGCACTATTTAGGCGCATGAGAACTGTTCAGGCGCATGACTTAAAAAACATCCACTTAGATATTTGGCATTAGTCCTAGACTCATCTTGAGGTCGAGGAGGGGTTGTTACAGTATCTATCTATATATATCTCTGTGTGTGTATATATGTGTGTGTGTGTATATGTGTGTGTGTGGTGTAATATATATTTGTGTGTGTGTATATAATATATATATATGTGTGTGTGTGTGTGTATGTATATATATATGTGGTGTGTGTGTATGTATATATGTGTGTGTGTATGTATGTATATATATGTGTGTGTGTACGTGTGTACATATGTGTGTGTGTATGTATGATATATATGTGTGTGTATGTATGTATGTATATATATATATATATATATATATATGTATGTATGTATGTGTGTGTGTGTGTATACCTATATATATACATATATATATACAATATATACATATATATAATATACATATATATACAACTAGTAAAAAACCCGCGCGATGCGGCGGCGGTAACAATTTGCAACGCGAAACTTATTTCTATTATATTATCAATTGTATCGTAAGATATTGTATAATGCTTATGTTACTTTTATTATTTGTATAATTGGTTAGAAAAATATATTAAGATAATTGTAGTCTTTCTTTTATGTTAGCAAATGATACATAATTTGAAGTCCTTTACATAAAATGGAGAATCAATTCTTAACAACATTATCTACTCTATTTACAAAGAGGAGAAAAATTATAACTTCATCAGGTTTTATTATTTTAAATTACAAAATATATAAAAAATAAGAAATATTATGAGTTTACCTTCCTCAAATCGTTAATACTTCCTCCATCTATTGCCAACAATATGTACTTTTCTTATATTTTTTAACTATAATCAAATCTTAATATGATATATAAATATAGCATATCATGACAATCAATTATCAATTTTAATTAATAAAACTACAGAGCACCAATTTTATAATTTAGAGTTAAAAACCCACATGTCTGATTTTAAATGTCAACAAAATAGAAGCAATAAAAAAGAAACCATTTACAACCCCTCCACGATCTTAACGATGACTCTAATTCCTTCAAAAGCTGCATAATCAGATTCATTTGTTAAGTACAATATGAATGCATAAAGAAACTTACATGGCATCATATCAATGAAAAAAGAAAGATTGATGATACATCAACATGAATGGCCAAAATCAGTAACTATAGAGAAATTTTAATGCATCAAAAGCTCATAGACCTGCATAATTAGTTTCATTTGCTAACTGCCTTAGAGAAATGCGGCCGTAACCCAACCCCATCCATTTGACCCATACAAAAACTTATTAGTTTGACATCTAACCCAATCCGACCCATTTTGAGCCGTACAAAAATTATTCGTTTTGCCTGTAACCCAATTTTGTGGTTTTCTAGTTCTGTTTAATTATAAAAACCTCAGCTGCAATATCATCTTCAATTAGTTACCTACGTATACGACTGGTAGACTTCAGTAAAAAACTATCTTTTGAGCATCTTAAAAATGGTTAACAGCAGCAACTTTGCATTTTTGCATCCAATTAACCAACTGTTGATATTACAACAACAATAGTAATACATTTTAACTTTAACAAAGGAAACTCCAAAAATAATGTGTGCTACTGTGACTTTACTGCTACATCTGCTTGATCAAGATTTCAACAGCAGCTCCTATGGCCTTACTTAAAATAACATGCTTATAAAGATATGAAAAAAAAATTAAAGAAATGTTATTCTACTTGAATATATTTGCAGCTACTCGAAAACTAAGACCTAAAATTACCACAATATCATAATAAAATCAGGTGAAAGAACAATTTCTCTCAATGATTAGTCTTAGAAAACACATATCCAATTGCAAGAAAAAGGCATGACCATAAGTGTATCATGATACAACCTTGCAAGTCCTATGAAAAAATAATTAAGAGAACTAAAACCCTTACAAGTTTATAAAAAAGTAGTTTACAGAACACAAAGAGTGATTATTGCATTGCCAATAAAATGTCATCTATTTAAGAGTAAAGGATTTAGGGAACCACTGAATATTTTCTATATAAAAAAAAGCTCTAAACTAAAACACATTACCTTATTATATATGAAAGTCATTAATAAAGATTGTATGTTCATAATTCCGGATAGTCATGAACATTGAATCATGCAATAGTTAGATGATCAAAAGTAGTTCAATTGCCTCAAAAAATTAAACTCTTTTACACCCTAGGCCCTATAACACACAGAGAGAAAAAGTCAAAAAAAAACTATATCAAATTTGATCAAAATTTTGCAACAACATGAATAGGATGATGTAAAGAAACAACCTTCGAGTACCCAAAATCACAAATCTTAAATGGGGGAAAAGAGCGTCCATCTAACAATATCTTCTCTAGCTTCAATCTCATGAATAAAAATTTGCTTTAAACATGAAAAACATCAAAAAAATATATGTAATCAGCTAAGTTGAAGTCATAAAAATATGAAAAAAAAGAAAATTAGGAGTACAGAAGTTTCAATTACCATATCAAGTGACATTATGTAACTCCAAAGTTGAGTTCTTGAAAGATGAATCACGCTTGCGTAAAGTCAACAGAATTAAACGTTTTCAAGAAAGAGAAGTCAAACATCACTTCATGATATTAACAATAGAACAACTCATCCTCATTCAATTGCCCTGCATTACAAATTTGATCAAAAAGGTCTCCTCCAAAGGCATGTTCTATCGCACTTGGATGAAAACAATAACTACTTCCTAATCTAAATAACCATCAAAGATCATGCTTTAAAAAAGAAAGAAAACAAAATAACCTCACCTTTCTGCGTCTAACTCTATTTGGATATCATAGAGACCTGTAATTATTATTTCTCTTTGAGCATTCTCATCTATTTTCAAACTAAATTTCATCTCACAAATGCAACAACAATGGTTAAAATAATCATATTCAAGATGTGTTTTACAACACGAAGAAGCTTGTCATCATCAAACACTAAACTTACCAGATCTACCAAAAACCAAACACGTAAATCCAAAAGCCATCGCTGTTAACTTCACTGGAACCTAATCATCCATGTCATCGGTACATTGGTGTTCATAGGTAGCTTTATTGAGAAATAGATGACCGGCGGTACCAGACATAAGGTGTAGGCACTTCTTCCCTTCCCGATCTACTATGGAGCCAAATCATATCACCATTGATGTTTCATCTAGTTTTGAACCTAGTGCCCCACCTTCCTGCCACCGCCGCTGCACCACCACTCCGGTAAGCAATAAGCATGCCCCTCCCAAAGAAACCTTAAATATTACAGTCTGATTGCTGTCGTTTCGTGCCGCCGAAGGCCGATCGTCACCCCAATACCACAACTGAAACCATCACCACTCCCTCTTTTCCGATTATGACACCTTTCTTATTACTTTTGGATAGATGGATTGGGGGCGTACACGTGAAAAAAGAACATGACGATAGAGACGCAGATGGAGATCTATGCTGTTATGAATTTGAAGTTTGAAATTTGAATTTTGATTGAGAAACCAAAATGGGAACCTGTGTTTGAAGTTTAGGTGTTCAGAGCTTTATAGAGTTGTACAAGATGTATCAGAGGTTGTGAACTCTTAAATTAAGAGTTTTGTATGAAAAGACTATCTTGCCCCTCCCATATGTATATTAATTAGTATAGATATAGACATATATATATATACATATATATAGACACATATATATACTATATATACACACATGTATATATACATACATATACACACATGTATGTGTATATGTATATATACATATATATATATACATATATATAGACACATATATATACTATATATACACACATGTATGTGTATATGTATATATACACTCATGTATGTGTATATGTATATATACACACATGTATGTCTACGTATATATACACACATGTATGTCTACGTATATATACACACATCTATGTCTACGTATATATACACACATGTATGTCTACGTATATATACACACATGTATGTCTACGTATATATACACACATGAAGTCTACGTATATACACACACATGTATGTCTACACGTATATACACACACATGTATGTCTACACGTATATACACACACATGTATGTCTACACGTAACACATGTATGTCTACACGTATATACACACATGTATGTCTACACGTATGTCTACACGTATGTACACACATGTATACACACATGTATGTACACACATGTATATACACACGTATGTACACACATGTATACACACACGTATGTACACACATGTATACACACACGTATGTACACACATGTATACACACACGTATATGCACACACATGTATACACACACATATATGCACACACATGTATACACACACATATATGCACACACATGTATACACACACATATATGTACACATGCATACACACACATATATGTACACATGTATACACACATGTATATGTTACACATGTATACACACACGTATATGTACATATGTATACACACGTATATGTACACATGTATACACACGTGTATATATACACATGTACACACACGTGATATGTACACATGTATACACACGTGTATATGTACACACGTATACATACGTGTATATGTACACACGTATACACACGTGTATATGTACCATGTATACACACGTGTATATATACA
>CM044017.1:27100407-27145407 GCA_024085815.1 Flaveria linearis | reverse complement strand
ATGACTGAGGTTCAATCGCACGACTGGAAGCCCAGTCGCATAGATGCTCAGTCGCCTAGTGCCCAATCGCACGACTGAGAGTCCAGTCGCATAGGTGCTCATCCGCATTAGTCCTATTCGCATGATGTCCAATCGCCTGGTATTCATTCGCACGATTAAGAGCCCATTCGCACGATTGTATGTTCATTCGCATAGGTGACCAATCGCATGATCCAGTCGCGTGGAGGCCATGCGACTGAAGTAGACCCAATCGCCCAAATAGAGCTTGTTGTGTACGAGGGGGAGATGTAGTCCAGTTATTGGCCTTTGGGAGAAGGGTAAGGGTAAGTAGTGATGTAATAGCTCCCGTAGGTACATGTGTGATAACTGTCGAGGCTTAGAAGTTACGTCGGGAATGACAGTGATAGTATTGCACGTAAATGCATGATGTATGTATGATAAGTATGATGTAGCCCTATATGATGGTAATGACTGATGATTTATAAATATCGATGTTCCTTGATTCGATACGTGTTTATCATTCCATGACTTTACGTGTTATGATTAATGAATGAAACGAAAGTAATAAAAACGTAAAGTGAAAGACAATGGAAGAGGAACATGATGAATGAATGCATGCATTAATGAATGAACGAATGAATGTAAGAAAAGGCTTGCAAGCAAATGTATGGAGGTGCACACCCTATGAAGGCGTTAGCTCAACGGTGTGCGGGTTAGCTACCCCGAAGGATGCACACTGGGGTCAGTCTTTATGATTGACCATATGTATGGGATCCTTGCCGCTTGCCCTAGGTGACTGGATAAGCAGTAGTGCACAACGTTCGTGATTGATCATCACAGGTCCAGCACCAGCAGTAGTGCACAATGTTCGGGGTATAGCGTATGGCATTGATCCAGAATGAAAGAGGAAAGATGGGTGTAGTGTACTTGCCTCAGGTGACTGGATCAGCAGTAGTGCACAACGTTCGTGATAAATCATCACAGGTCCAGCACCAGCAGTAGTGCACAATGTTCGGGGTATTGTACATGTCACCGAATGAAATGAACGTACGAATGAATGAAATAAAACGTACGAATGAACGAAATGAACGTATGAATGAATGCAACGAACGTACGGATGAATGTAATGAATGTATGAATGTATGTAAGAGACGTACGAATAAAAGATAGAATGTGAATGTTAATGATGAATGGTACACGAATGAAAGCTAATGAATGAATAATGAAGATAATAATAATGTTATCTATGTGTACGTATGTTGAGTGATCGCATGAATGTAAGAACGGTTTTAACAGAAGAAAAGTATGTTTTATTACAAAACTAGAACTCGCTCAGCAACGCTGACTTTTTATGTGTTTTCAGTTGGCTGGTAGTGTTGCTGAGGATGGCACGAGACGGCTACTCAGCTCTTTTAGGATGGCATTTCTTTGTTAATATTTTTGTAATATATAATGTTGAATATATTTAGAAAACAAAGTGGTGTTTATTGAGGATTCGGATAAACGGGATTACTTAAGGAATCCTCTCACCACCACCAGTCACTGTATATGACTATTTTGTAATTGATTAACGATGTAGTACCTTGTAAAAGCTTTTATGATGAAATGAGATATCTCTTTTGAATGTTTCTGCTGCAATGTCTATTTGAAATAGTTGTAAAATATATGTTTTATGTGCAATGAATGACCAACTGTGAGGTGCCCGGGATCGGGGCCTTACAAGTTGGTATCAGTGCCAAAGTTTAAGTGAAACGGGTAAATTTTCAAATAAACCTTAACTTAAACTGAGAATGGGACGAAAAGGAAAGAATGCCAATCTGAGTAGCTGCGTGCCATCAGGTATTTTCTTAATGTTAACCGGTAGTATGTGCGCATGTTATGTGGTTTATGTGTTACTGTTAGATCTAGATACTAATGTAGTCAGGACGGGTAATGCTCGAGGTACGAAGAGTAAAGTAAGTGGCTAATCACAACTGGCCACTGTTGTTAGGGACTTACTATACTTGACATAAACTGAGCTATTCCCTTGAATGACCGTGTTGGTGTTTGAATCTTTCAGTGAGTGTTAGAGGATGGCCGGGGGTAGATCATCCAAAGCTTCACGTGGTGGAGGTGGGGGTGGACGTGGTGCTAAACCATGGGCCACAAGAGGAAGACCTAGGATGGAGAAAGTGGTTCATGAAGAGCCCGAGACCCCTCATCAGGAGAGTGTAGACGAGAGCGCCAATTTGAGAGCCTCGGTAAAGGAGGCGGTGGTTGAAGAGGTACATCAGGTCATGCAGACGATCTTACCGTCTGTGGTGACCAAGTGATAAAGGTTGTCCGGGAAGGGGAAAGATAAGAGAGGAACAGGTCCTCGGGAAGGCAGGAGCAGCCAGAGCCGGAAACGGTTTTTTCTGATAAGGAAGTGGAGGAGGAGGAGGAGTCTGTGCATGAGTCAGCACGAGGCTGTAATTACGGGGTGTTTATGAGGTGCAAGCCCCTACTTTTGACGGTAATGGCACTGTTACTACTGCTCATCGATGGTGAGAGAAATGGAGGTTGTCCTTGATATCAGCGAGTGCCGGGAGGACCAAAAGGTGAAGTTCGCTACCCACTCTTTCACGGATTCGGCTTTATGCTGGTGGGACAACATAGTCCAAGCCGAGGGTAGCAGGGCCATTGGAAAAATGAAGTGGTCCGAGCTAAAAAGGTTGGTGATCGAGGAGTTATGTCCTCATTGAGAGATGGATAAAGTTAAGAGAGAGTTCCTGCAGCTGGAGGCGGGGACGATGACGATGACCCACCAACAGTACACCACGAAGTTCAACGAAATGGCGCGTTTGGTGCCGGATCAGGTGACACCTCTGACGTGAAAGATCAAGAGGTATATTCAGGGTTTGCCGGCAGATATTCGCAGGCATATGATTGCCGCCCGACCAATCACCTTCAGGTCCGCGGTGGACTTGGCGGGGAGACTGTATGATGAACGGGCTGTGGTGGTAGTGGCTGATGGTAGTAGGAAGGGTGGTGAAAGGAATTGGGATGGGAAGAGGTTTGGTCAGGGTGATGCCTTGACGAGTAACAAGAAGACACGGGTGGAAGACCGCCGTGTAGCCACACCGGGTACGGGACTAAAAAGGTGTGGTAAATATGGGAAGGAGCATAGTGGGGAGTGCAGACTGGGGTCGAATGTCTACTTCAAGTGTGGGAAACCTGGTCATATGGCTAGAGAGTGTAGGGGCATGAGGTGCTTCAACTGTGGGGAAAGTGGTCATATGAATAAAGACTGCAAGAAGCCGAGGGCTGAGGGTTCCGGCGTGAAGAAGACGGGGAATGAAGGATCGAGGTCAAGCACCAGGGCATTCACGATGACACAAGAGGAGGCTAGGACGGACCCTGATGTGGTGTCCGGTACATTTCTGGTGAACCAAACTTTAGCCTCTGTATTATTTGATTCGGGTGCTAGTAGGAGTGTTATTTCTACAGCTTTCTGTGCCAAACTGTCTGTTAGTAGTAGGTGCGTTGACGTACCGTTTGATGTAGAAACTGCGATAGGTAAGTCTACCAGGATTTCCAAGGTGATAGAGGGTTGTGATGTGGAATTAGAGGGCCACAAATTTCCTGTTAGACCATTTGCGATGACTTTGAGTGGTTTCGATTTGGTGCTTGGGATGGATTGGTTGGCAGACTTCGAGGCGAATATAGTGTGTCGAAGGAAGATGATTCGTTTGATAGCGCCTGACGGGAGTTCGGTAACTGTTTATGGGGATCGGGTCATGACGATTCCGAAGGTGATCTCAATGGCGGTGGCGGGAAAGTGTATGAGGCGTGGATGTAGCGCCTATTTATGTTATGTAAAGGATGTAGAAACGCCAACACCATAACTATCCGATGTTCCGGTTGTGTGTGACTTCCTAGACGTGTTTCCCGAAGACTTATTGGGAGTGCCACCTGACCGAGAGATTGAGTTCCAGATTGACCTGATACCAGGCGCCCAACCTGTTGCCAAAGCACCTATCGATTGGCCCCGACGGAAATGAAAGAGTTGATGGAGCAGTTGCAAGAGCTTCTTGATAAGGGTTTTATTAGACCAAGTATCTCTCCTTGAGGTGCTCCGGTCCTATTTGTGAAGAAGAAGGATGGTAGTATGAGGATGTGCATAGACTACCGTGAGCTGAACAAGCTGACAGTGAAGAATCGGTACCCGTTACCGAGGATTGATGATTTGTTTGATCAGCTTCAAGGCGCCAGTTGGTTTTCATAGATAGATCTTCGATCGGGTTACCATCAGCTGAAGGTGAAAGAGCAGGAAATTCCTAAAACAGCTTTTCGCACGCGCTACGGTCACTACGAGTTCCTTGTCATGTCTTTTGGTTTGACCAATGCGCCAGCTGCTTTTATGGATCTGATGAACCGGGTGTGTCGGCCGATGTTGGATAAATCAGTGATTGTGTTCATTGATGATATCTTGATTTATTCAAAGAGTGAGACTGAGCATGCCGGTCACATTCGAGAGGTTCTGGAAACGTTAAGAAGGGAGAAGTTGTACGCTAAATTCTCCAAGTGTGCGTTCTGGTTGCGCGAAGTTCATTCTTGGGTCACGTGGTGAATCCGGAGGGGATTATGGTGGATCTGGCAAAGGTGGAACCGGTGATGCAATGGAAGCCTCCAAAGACGCCATCCGAGATCCGCAGTTTCTTGGGTTTGGCGGGCTATTATAGAAGATTCATTCAAGACTTCTCCAAAATCGCTTCTCCACTAACCAAGTTGACCCGGGAGGATGTAAAGTTTGTATAGGTTCAAGCTCAAGAGAAGGCGTTCGAAGAATTGAAGGAGAGGTTGACTCAAGCTCCTGTTCTGTCATTGCCCGAGGGAAGAAAAGATCTGGTGGTTTATTCTGATGCTTCCTACACGGGATTGGGGTGCGTGTTAATGCAGAGGGGAAAGGTTATAGCCTATGCATCCCGGCAGTTGAAAGTTCATGAGGTTAACTATCCTACTCATGACTTGGAGCTAGCAGCAGTGGTCTTTGCGTTAAAGATTTGGAGGCACTACCTGTATGGGACAAAGTGCACCATCTTCACCGACCACAAGAGCTTGAAGTACTTCTTCGAGTAGAAGGATTTGAATATGAGGCAAAGGCGATGGTTGGAGCTTATAAAGGATTATGATTGTGAGATCTATTACCATCCGGGCAAAGCCAACGTGGTGGCGGATGCCCTAAGCCGAAAGGAGAGGCCCAGCCGATTCGGGTGAAACCGTACCAGCTGATCGTGACCTCCGACGTGATGACGCAGGTCAAAGAGTTTCAAGATGAGGCTTTGAAAGACGATCATCTTAACTCTGAAAGAATGAGAGGCCTGGTTGTGGAGTTGGGTGAAAACACATTTGGTGTTAAAACCCGATTCTGGCGGATGTGGATTCCTCGTTTTGGGGGTCTACGGGTAAGGATCATGGATGAAGCCCACAAGACTTGATACTCCATTCATCCTGGTGCTACAAAGATGTATCAAGACATGAAGAAAGACTATTGGTGGCCGGGTATGAAGCGTGAGGTGGTGGAGTATGTGAGTAAGTGCCTTACTTGTCTGCAAGTGAAGGTCGAGCACCAGAAGCCATATGGGAAGATTCAACCCTTGGATATACCGGAATGGAAGTGGGAGCACATCACCATGGATTTCATCACAAAGCTGCCACGTACCCCGAAAGGGTATGATGCTATATGGGTGATTGTTGATCGTCTGACGAAGAGTGCTCATTTCCTACCGATGCGCGAGACATATTCATCCGAGAGGTTGGCCTATCTTTTCATCAAGGGATTGTGACTCGCCATGGTGTACCGGTGTCAATTGTTTCTGATCGTGACACCATGTTCACATCCAAATTCTAGAAGAAATTCACGATACCATGGGGACGAGGTTACATATTAGCATGGTTATCATCCCCAGACCGATGGTCAGTCAGAAAGGACCATTCAGACATTGGAGGACATGCTTCAGGGATGTGTTATTGACAACAGCTATCATGCCAGCATTGGCATGCCACCTTACGAGATGCTATATGGTAGGAGATGCAGGACACCCGTTTGTTGGGGTGATATTGGTCAGAAGGAATTGGGGAGTGCCGAAGTGATCGAGGCTACGACTGAAAAGCTCGAAAGGGTCAAGGCCTACATGAAGGCAGCCAAAGACATACAGAAGTCGTATGCTGATAAACGATGCAGACCGATTGAGTTCCAGGTGGGTGACCGGGTTTTGTTGAAGGTCTCACCATGGAAGGGTATCATTCGGTTCAGAAAGCGGGGCAAGTTGAGCCCGAGATATATAGGCCCTTTCCGAATCATTGCTCGAGTAGGAGAGGTGGCCTATAGGTTGGAGTTACCAGATAAGTTAAGTGGAATTCACCCGACCTTCCACGTATCTCATCTGAGGAAGTGTTCGGCGGACGAGGATATGATTGTCCCACTGGAGGATATCGAGGTAGACGAATGGCTCAATTACGTGGAGCAACCAGTGGCGATCATCGATCGTAAGGAGAAGAGGCTGAGAAATAAAGTGGTTCCGCTTGTGCGTGTACAGTGGCAGCACAGGAAGGGATCCGAGTCAACGTGGGAAACCAAAGAAGAGATGAGACAGCATTACCCACATTTGTTCGAGGAATGACAGGGTTCGGGGACGAAACCTAAATAAGGGGGATGGACTTGTAACACCCGAAAATTTGACTTTTTGGAGTGCCATGCGACTGGAGGCTCAGTCGCATGGAACTCATGCGACTGGAGGTCCAATCGCATGGTGTTCAGGCAGCCGAAGGTCTAGACGCCTGGAGTCGGGTGACTGAACTGTAGCTTTAAGGGAGGGACAGCCATCTCCCCTCCCCACACTTGCAAAAACTCAGTCAAAAATAAGAAGAGCAGAGAGAAAGAAGAGAGAAAGAAGAGAAAAAGAGAGAAAAATGGTGATTCGGGCTCGAAACTTGTCGAGTGACTAGTCCAAACGAAGCTCTTCATCTTCTTTTTGTTTGTGTGAGTTCTACGACCCCTCATTTACTTCTTTTCAAGTGATTTTGGGGCTGGAACACATATAAACCTGTTTTTTTTAATGTGTGAGTTTGACCCATTTGGGTGTAATCGTGTGTAGTGTGTTTAAAGTGTGATTTTGGACTTGTATGTGCTTGTTTGAGGTCATGGTATGATTCCCTATGGTTTAGGAGGGCTAATTTGGGCTTGAAATGAGTTTAGAAGAGCTTGAAGGCCGTAGGTCGTGGCTGCAGTTCGGGATGAACTCCAGTCGCTGCCCAGTTAGGGCTAGACGACTGAAAGGCCAATCGGCCGACTAAGGGACGAGTAAGACTCAGTCGCATGACTGAGGTTCAATCGCATGACTGGAAGCACGACTGGAAGCCTAGTCGCATAGATGCTCAGTCGCCTAGTGCCCAATCGCACGACTGAGGTTCAATCGCACGACTAGAAGCCTAGTCGTATAGATGCTCAGTCGCCTAGTACCCAATCGCACGACTAAGAGTCCAGTCGCATAGGTGCTCATCCACATTAGTCCCATTTCTATGATGTCCAATCGCCTGGTATTCATTCGCACGATTGAGAGCCCATTCACACGATTGTATGTTCATTCGCATAGGTGACCAATCGCATGATCCAGTCACGTGGAGGCCATGCGACTGAAGTATACCCAATCGCCCAAATAGGGCTGTTGTGTACGAGGGGGAGATGTAGTCCAGTTATTGGCCTTTGGGAGAAGGGTAAGGGTAAGTAGTGATGTAATAGCTCCCGTAGGTACATGTGTGATAACTGTCGAGGCTTAGAAGTTACGTTGGGCATGACAGTGATAGTATTGCATGTAAATGCATGATGTATGTATGATAAGTATGATGTAGCCCTATATGATGGTAATGACTGATGATTTATAAATATCGATGTTCCTTGATTTCGATACGTGTTAATTTTTCCGTGACTTTACGTGTTATGATTAATGAATGAAAAGAAAGTAATAAAAACGTAAAGTGAAAGTTAATGAAAGAGGAACATGATGAATGAATGCATGCATTAATGAATGAACGAATGAATGTAAGAAAAGGCTTGCAAGCAAATGTATGAGGTGCACACCTATGAAGGTGTTAGCTCAACGGTGTGCGGGTTAGATACCCGAAGGATGCACACTAGGGTCAGTCTTTGTGATTGACCATATGTATGGGATCCTTACCGCTTGCCCTAGGTGACTGGATCAGCAGTAATGCACAACGTTTGTGATTGATCATCACAGGTCCAGCACCAGCAGTAGTGCACAATGTTCGGGGTATAGCGTATGGCATTGATCCAGAATGAAAGAGGAAAGATGGGTGTACGTGTAGTTGCCCAGGTGACTGGATCAGCAGTAGTGTACAACGTTCGTGATTAAGCTTTTGTGATGAAATGAGATATCTCTTTTGAATGTTTCCGCTGCAATGTCTATTTAAAATAGTTGTAAAATATATGTTTTATGTGCAATGAATGAGCAACTGTGAGGTACCCGGGATCGGGGCCTTACAGTGTACATGTATACATATATATATATATATATATATATATATATATATATGTATACATATATATATATATATATATATATATTATATATATATATATATATATGTATATATATATATATATATATATATATATATATATATGTATATCTATATATATATAATATAAACATATATACATACATACATATATATAGATATATATATAGATATATATATATATATGTATATATGGATAGGTATGTATATATGTATATGTATGTATATATGTATTTGCAATATTTGCGGCTATTAGCCTTTGATGGGCAATCTGCCCTAAGATTCTCCCTCCATTAGGGCCTCTTCCTCTTCCTCTTCCATTATTTAAAGGGTTGTTTTCCTCTATCTCGAGGAATCATTCCTGAAAATATGATCAGGCAGAAGAGATTATTTTCTCTTTTTCTTTAAGAATCTTTATTTGATTCCTAAAGTGTTTTATTAAATCCATATTTTCTAAGAGCTTATGAGCTCTATCCACAGGATGCACAGAGTAATCCTACATAATATTATGCATATAAAAATTTCTAGCCATTATCATGGCTGAATGATCATCAATCTCAATTTGTATGTTATTAAAGGCTATTTTCAGTGGTCTTTTTATTTTCTTTATAGAACCTGCAAAATGAACTAAGAGAAATATTCTCTTGTTAAAAGTCAGGTAAACTATTATCTATTCCTTTTTATATATTATTACAAAATCAAATGGTGCAAGATGAGATTGCCATGGAGCAAACATTTGTTTAAAGACATCATGTTTAAAATCTTTATTAAACATATATTTTGCCGCTTGACAATCAGTTTTTATTAAAAACTTTTGATTGTATAGATCATCTTGAAATTTTAGAACACATTTGACTGTTGCTAAAATTTCTTTTGCAATCGTAGCATAATTTTTCTGACTATCATTCCATTTTCCTGAGTGGAATCTTACAAGAAATTCTTGTTTATCAATCGGGGAAATCTGCTTCAGAATTCCTCCATAGCCAATATTACTGGCATCTTTTTCTATAATCTTTTCCCATTCGGGTCTTGCTATCATTAAACATGGAAGATTTTTAACATTTTGTTTAATCTTTTGTACTGCCTTAGTATGAATATCAGACCATGGCAGTGGGTTTTTCTTTAATCTGTCATATAGAACAGCTGTGTTTTGAGCTAAATTCTTATAATATGGTGAAATATAATTTAAACTTCCTAAAAATCTTTTTAATTGGGTTTTATCGGTTATTTCATCAGGAAATTTAAAAGCAAATTCAATACTTCTATTTATTGGAATAATACTTCTTTTTCAATATTATGACCTAAAAATCTTATTTTTGTTTGAAAAAGCAACATTTTTGGTCTAGATATTACTAAACCATTTTTAATAATTATACTTTTAAAAATTTCTAGGTGTTTGAAATGAGTTTCAATATCTTTTGAAAATACCAAGATATCATCTATGTAGACAATTAAAAAATTAGTGAAATGAATAAAAATATCATTCATTATTTTTTGAAATTCACTTAGAGCATTTTTTAGACCAAATGGCATGACATTCCATTCATAATGCCCAAATGGTACTGTAAAGGCAGTTTTATATCTGTCTTTTTCATCTATCTGGATTTGCCAATATCCAGACTTCAGATCAAATTTTGAAAATATTATAGCATTATTTAATCTATCTAATAGATCTTTTTGTTAGGTATAGGATACCTATTCCACTTTAAAACTTTGTTTAAAGGTTTATAGTTTATTACTAACCTTGGGGCTCCCCTTTCTTGTTCGGAATTTTATTAACATAGAAAGCGGTGCATGACCATAGAGACTTTGAAGGTCTTATTAAACCCTTTTCTATTAAAGTTTTTATCTCATTTTTGCATAATTCTAAATATTCAGAATTCATTTGGCATGGTCTTGCTTTTGTAGGTATTTGACTTTCATTAAAGTCATTTTCATATGGGAGGCAGACTATATGCTTTTTTCTATCCCAAAAGCATTTGGATGATCATTACAGATTTGTAATGAAAATTGAGGTTGTATTAGTCTTATTTTGTCCTGTAATTTAGGATTTTTAATCTCTCTTCTATTGTAAGAGTATTTATTTCTTGTTTAAGAAAATTGATTTGGTTTTGTTTTGCTTGAATTAATGATTCTTCAATATCATTTATAAACCTAGGAATAGGTTTGTGAATAAATTGAAAAGTTATTTCTTTTCCTTTATAAGTTCCCGTAATAAATTTTTCATCAATATGTTTTATTGGGAAAATCTTATTCCAAAATGGTGTACCCAATATTATTTGGCTAGTTAAATTTTTTACAATCATAAAGCTGTTTGGAATACAGACTTTATCTTGGCAAATATATGCTTGAGGTAATTTATAATTTATAATCATTGGTTCTCCACCAGCAGAACTAACTCTATGAGTAGTCTTGTGGAAATATTTTGTAGGGATAATACCCTCTTGGACACAATTCAAATCAGCTCTACTATCTAGTAAAGCCACTAATTCTATTAATAATTTTTTTCTATTAATAACTTAATCTTTATATGCCATTTATGGGATATAACCATCTCATATATTGATAAAAAAATTTCATCTCTTTCTAAGGATGTGAAAAATTTCTTAGAAGTTTCAGGATTATCTATAATCTCCTTCATTTCTAAACTTCTTATTCTTTCTTCTAGGTTATATTTTTTCCCTTAAGATTCTTAATTTCTAATTTTAAATTATCAACTTCTAATTTAATTCCTCAATATTGACTGTATTTGTAGTCTTATTTTTCTGACTTAATTGTCTTCTAACTTCACTTAAAGTATATGGCTTAAAATCTTCAACAACTATTGACGTTGAAGCTTTGTCTTTCCTAATTATTTGAGAAGTAATCATTTCCCTGATTTCATTATCTTCTATTGCTTTTAATAGATCTAATATATCATTAGAAATAACAATTATTTCCATATTCTCAAATTTAGTAATTATTTGATAAATGTCTTCTTCATTATCTGTGTCTGATTGACAACATTCTTTTCCTGTTTTATAAGGAAAACATTCATCATCTGAAGTTATTAAATCTTCTTCTTGTAACACCGTACCTTTCTTTTTTAAAGAAATAAAAGAATAAAAGAGAAGGGAAAAGGAAAGAAATGAAAGGCAACTTAAGTGGAGGGGCCAAAGATGTTAAAAGTGCAAACTCTATAATTATTTTGTACAAAAGGTGGTGAAGCCGCCCATGACCTGCTGCTTTTCACCTTTCTACCAATTCCAGAGAGAGAAAGAGCAGAACCTCGGATCTTTGAAGAAGAACAGGAGGAAAAATTCGAATTTAAGGTATAATTTAGTGTTTTTATTTTGTTCTTGGCTAAATTAGCCTCGGTTGTGTGATCTTATGTGTATATGTGTTCGGATTGTGTGTTTAGACACATATAGGTGTTCGGATTCTTTGAGAAGTCCAAGATTTAGAGTATAAAGCTTGAAGGCAGCTAAGGTGAGTTTCTAGATCCCCTTTTTACATGTTTTATACGATTTTTGGGGCTGGAAATACATGTATGTATGTTTTTATAAGGTTGGGTATTATACCCGTATGTTCATATGCATGTGTATGTGGGTCGGGTATGTTTTGGGAAGATGTATGGTTATGAATATGTTAAGTTCATGCTTAGAATGGTATGTGAATGCTAGAACTAAGTGATGTAATGTTCAGGACTGAAAACAGTTTAAAATATGTGAACAGGCTGCTAATACGCCTATACAAGGCTCATAAGTCTGAACAGTCCTCATACTCCTAAAATTTATGACAGAAATTTAAGTGTTGGGGCTTATGCTCCCCAACAGTGCTCACATGCCTAGAATTTAGAACTTAGAAAACTAAGTACAGGGTAATGAGTCTGAATAGTGCTAATACGCCAGAATTTTATGCCTTAGAAAATTACAAGGTAATATGCCCAAATAGTGCTCTTATGCCTGAAAGTATGACTTAGAAACCAAGTATAGGGTAATATGCCTGAATAGTACTCATATGCCTGAATTCTGACTTAGAAAAACTAAGTGTAGGGTAATGAGCCTAAACAGTGCTCTTGTGCCTGAAATAATGACTTAGAAAACTAAGTGTAGGGTGATGAGCCTAAATAGTGCTCTTACGCCTTGAATTATTTTCAAAGTGTAAGGTGATATGTCCCAACAGTGCTCATGCGCCCAGACAGGGCTCATGCGCCCAAATAGTCCTCATGCGCCCAGAATTTTTATACTTAGAAATTTTCACAGGATTTTTCTGGGAATCTGGGTTTTAGGGTTTGACCGAGGTTGACCAAGGGCTATTTAATGATGATGATTTATGCATGCAATGATGATTAATGATTGACCCTTGTTATTATTACTGATATTATTATCAGTAGTTTATTATTATTAGCAATATTATTATTATTATTTTAATATTATTAAGTATGAAATGGCATGATGAAGGATTAAAATTTAACGAAGAGTATAATCATTAATAAGTAAAATATTAATGATGAAGAAAATGGAACGTAAATGAATAAGTAAAGGCTTGCAAGCAAATGTATGGAGGTGCACACCCCTGGCAGGTGTTAGCTCAACTGTGATGCGGGTTAGCTACCCGAAGGATGCACACAGGGTCAATCTTTGAGATTGACAATGAGGTGAGCAACTTTGTGTTGCAACAGACTCGGTTAGCAGGCAATCCGTGAGATTGCCACTGAGGTGAGCAACCATGTGTTGCAACAGACTTGGCTAACATACGATAGTGAGAGATCAATATGGAGGTGAGCAACTTCGTGTTGCAACAGACTCGGTTAGCAGGCAATCTTGAGATTGCCACTGAGGTGAGCAACCATGTGTTGCAACAGACTTGGCTAACATACGATCTTGAGAGATCAACATGGAGGTGAGCGACTTTGTTGTCGTAACAGACTCGTAAGAACGAATGTAAAGACTGAAAAAGTAATGGAAAGAGTATGAATTGAACGAATGATGAGGATAATAATAATAATTATTATTATCTGTATGTATGAAGGATGTATGCTCACAAATGAAATATCATAATAAAGTACAAAACGGGATCCCCGTCATTCGACCTCCTTAATCGTGGCTGTGTGCCATGAAGAGGGTAAAGCTGATGGGATCTAGATGATAATTGAATGATAATGAGTTACGATAAATGAACGAAAGCTAACGAGCGCAATGAAAGATAATAATGATATCATCTACATGTACGTATAATGTGTGGGCATGTACGAAAGTATAGTATGATTTGAAAAAGTAAAGTATTTTAGTCATAAAACTAGAACTCACTCAGCATCGCTGACTTTTATCTATTTTCCAGTTGGCAGGTAAACGATGCTGAGGATGGCACACTGAGATGGCTACTCGGCGGGACAAGACTGACATCCATTCATGTTTTGACGATTTTTTGTTTTGTAATTCATTCAACTAATCTTTTGTAACTCATGAACTACAATGTATTGCTTAACAACAGTGTTACTAATGAAATAAATGGTTTTTGCTAAACAAATTCTGCTGCCTAAATTTATAATATGCAATATCTTATGTAATTATTATTGTGAATGACCAACTGTGAGGTATCCGGGAACCGGGCCTTACAAGTTGGTATCAGAGCCAAAGTTTAAGTGAAATGGGTAAATTTTCAAAATAAACCTAAACTTAAACTGAAAATGGGACAGAAGGAGGGATGTCAGCCCGAGTAGCTACGTGCCATCAGGTATTTCTTTTCTTAAAGTCAACCAGAATTATGTGCGTGTGCTATATGGTTTATGTGTTCTTAGTAGATTTAGATACTGATGTAGTCAGGATAGGAAATGCTTGGGGTGTGAAAAGTAAAGTAAGTGGCTAATCATAACTGGCCATGTAATTAGGGACTTACTATACTTGACATAAACTGAGCTATTACCTTGAATGACTGTTTTGGTGTTTGAATCTTATAGTGCTTAGGAAATGGCTGGGAAGAAACCTACCAAAGCTTCTAGAGGTAGAGGTAGACCGCGTGTGACTAGGAGCAGTGCTAAAGCTGCTGAGACGACTCATGAGGACCTTGAGGTTCATGACCGGAATGAGGGAAATGAGAATGCCAGCCTGAATGCCTCAGCTAGAAAGGCTATTGCTGATGAGGTACACCAGGTCCTGCAGGCAGTTATGCCATCTGTAGTGACCGATGTTATTCGAGCTGTGAGGAATGAGGAGAGAAAGGAGAAGGAGGACAGGAGAGGGTCGACTGGGAAGGAAAGCAAGGGAGGGAGGAACGAAACGGGGCATTCCAGAGGTGCAAGCCCCCGACTTTTGATGGAAATGGCAATGCTGCCGCGCCCACCGTTGGGTAAGGGAGATGGAAGCAGTACTCGAGATCAGCGAGTGCCGGGAGGATCAGAAGGTGAAGTTTGCCACCCACTCCTTTACTGACTCCGCACTATGCTGGTGGGACAACATCGTACAAGCTAAGGGTTCCAGGGCCATCGGGAAAATGTGATGGACAGAATTGAAGAAGCTGGTACTTGAGGAATTCTGTCCTCATAGGGAACTCGATAAGGCGAGAGGGAGTTCCTACAACTCGAAGCGGGAACCATGACCCACCAACAGTACACTACCAAGTTTAATGAGATGGCGAGGCTGGTGCCGGATCAGGTGACGCCGGTGTCTCGAAAGATCAACCGGTACATTCAGGGACTGCCAGCTGACATTCGCAGGCACCTGATCGCTGCCCGACCGAGCACCTTTAGGTCGGCAGTGGATTTGGCTGGAAGACTTTTTGATGGGAGGGAATTGATGGTGGTGGAGGCAAAGAAATCTGGTGGTGCTAACCGGAATTGGAATGGGAAGCGGTTCGGGCGGGGTGGTTTTACCCGGAGTAACAAGAAGATGAGGAGGGATGACCGTAGGGTGGGGTCATCAAGCTCGGGACCCAAAAGGTGTGACAAGTGTGGGAAGGAGCATGGCGGTGAATATAGATGGGGGTTAAACGTCTGTTTCAAGTGTGGGAAATCCGGTCATATGGCTAGAGACTGTAAGGCTGTGAGGTGTTTCAACTGCGGGGAAAGTGGCCATATGAGTAAGGATTGCAGGAGGCCGAGGGCTGAGAGTTCCGGGGCAAAGAAGACGACCAGGACTGAAGGGCAGAAGGCGGGTGCCAGAGCTTTCACCATGACCAGGGAGGAGGCTAGGACGGACCCCGATGTTGTGTCAGGTACGTTTCTAGTAGATCAAACTCTTGCTTCTGTGTTATTTGATTCTGGTGCTAGTAGGAGTTTTATTTCTACCAATTTCTGTGCTAAACTGCCCTTAGTAGTAAATGCATTAATGATCCCTTCGATGTAGAGACTGCTATTGGTAAGTCCACTAGGGTTACAAATGTGATAGAGGACTGTGCCATAGAGTTAGAAGGTCATAGGTTTGCTGCTAAGTTACATGTGATGCCCCTAGGTGGATTTGATGTAGTGCTAGGGATGGATTGGTTAGCAACCCATGAAGCGAATATCGTATGTCGTAAGAAAATGATTAGACTGACGGCGCCTGACGGAAGTCCGGTGACAATATATGGCGATCGGGTTATGACGATTCCAAAAGTATCTCGATGGCGGTGGCGGGAAAGTGCATGAGACGTGGATGTAGCGCTTATCTAGCCTACGTGAAGGATGTGGACACGTCAACACCACAATTGTCCGATATGCCAGTTGTGTGTGACTTTCCCGATGTGTTTCCAGAGGACCTATCGGGTGTGCCACCGGATCGCGAAATCGAATTTCAAATCGACTTGATATGGTGCCCAACCTGTCGCCAAGGCACCGTATCGATTAGCTCCGACTGAGATGAAGGAGTTAATAGAGCAACTACAAGAATTGCTCGATAAGGGTTTCATCAGACCGAGTATCTCTCCTTGGGGTGCTCCGGTCTTATTCGTGAAAAAGAAGGACGGTAGCATGAGAATGTGTATTGACTACCGGGAGTTGAACAAATTGACGATAAAGAATCGGTATCCGTTACCGAGGATTGACGACTTGTTCGATCAGCTCCAAGGTGCCAGCTGGTTCTCGAGGATAGATCTTCGATCTGGCTACCATCAGCTGAAAGTGAGGGAGCAAGACATTCCTAAATAGCTTTTCGTACGCGTTATGGACACTATGAGTTTCTTGTTATGTCCTTTGGTTTAACCAACACGCGCTAGCTGCTTTTATGGATTTGATGAATCGAGTGTGTCGGCCAATGTTGGATAAATCAGTGATTGTGTTCATCGATGATATCCTGATTTATTCAAGGAGCGAAGAAGAGCATGCAGGTCACATTCGGGAAGTGTTGGAAACCTTGAGAAGGGAGAAGTTGTATGCTAAATTCTCCAAGTGTGCATTCTGGCTACGCGAGGTGCAATTTCTGGGTCATGTGGTAAATGCGGAAGGAATCATGGTGGACCCAGCAAAGGTTGAAGCCGTGATGCAGTGGAGGTCACCAAAGACGCCATCCGAGATTCGTAGCTTCTTGGGATTGGTGGGCTACTATAGAAGATTTATTCAAGACTTCTCCAAGATAGCTTCACCTTTGACTAAATTGACCCGCAAGGACGTGAAATTCGTGTGGGGTCAAGATCAGGAGATTGCCTTTGAAGAGTTGAAGACGAGACTAACACAAGCTCCAGTCTTGACACTGCCCGAGGGAAATGACGACTTAGTGGTCTATTCGGGTGCATCTTATTCTGGGCTAGGTTGCATGTTGATGCAACGTGGAAGGGTAATAGCTTATGCATCTCGACAACTGAAAACCCACGAAGTCAACTACCCCACACACGATCTAGAATTAGCCGCGGTGGTTTTTGCGTTGAAGATTTGGCGGCACTATCTATACGGGACGAAGTGCACCATCTTCACAGACCACAAAAGCTTGAAGTACTTCTTTGAGCAGAAAGATCTAAACATGAGGCAGAGGCGATGGTTGGAGCTCATAAAGGATTATGATTGCGAAATCCATTACCATCCGGGCAAGGCCAACGTGGTGGCAGATGCCCTTAGCCGAAAAGAAAGGCCCGAGCCGATCCGGGTGCAGGCTTATCAGCTGATTATGACCTCTGACGTGATGACACAGATGAAGGAGTTCCAAGACAAGGCTTTGAAAGAAGATCGTCTTAACTCCGAAAGGATGAGAGGTCTAGTCACGGAATTGGGCGAGAACACTCTTGGTGTTAAGACCCGATTCGGGCGGATGTGGATTCCTCGATACGGGGATCTAAGTGGGAAGATTATGGACGAAGCCCATAAGACTCGATACTCCATTCATCCCGGTGCTACCAAGATGTATCACGATATGAAGAAAGATTATTGGTGGCCGGGTATGAAACGTGATGTAGTGGAGTACGTGAGTAAGTGCCTTACTTGTCTTCAAGTGAAGGCGGAACACCAGAAACCGTACGGGAAGATCCAACCATTGGATATACCCGAATGGAAGTGGGAGCATATCACCATGGACTTCATTACTAAGCTACCTCGCACATCGAGGGGATGCGATACTATTTGGGTGATTGTCGACCGACTAACAAAGAGTGCCCACTTCCTACCGATCCGCGAGACGTATTCATCCGAAAGATTGGTGGATCTGTTCATCAAGGAAATCATAGCTCGTCATGGCGTGCCGGTGTCTATCGTGTCGGATCGTGACACCCGTTTACGTCGAAATTTTGGAGAAGATTCCATGATGCAATGGGAACGAGGCTACACATTAGTACAGCCTATCATCCTCAGACGGACGGGCAGTCTGAGAGGACGATACAGACGCTCGAGGATATTCTTCGAGCATGCGTGATCGATTTTAGAGGAAGTTGGGATGATCACTTGCCATTAGCAGAATTCTCGTACAACAACAGTTATCATGCCAGTATTGGCATGCCACCCTACGAGATGCTATACGGTTGGAGATGTAGGACGCCCGTGTGTTGGGGAGACATTGGGCAGAAAGAGTTAGGAGGTATTGAGGTGATCGAAGCTACGACTGAGAAGTTGGAAAAGATCAAAGCCTTCATGAAGGCGGCGAAGGATAGACAAAAGTCGTATGCTGACAAGAGGCGAAGACCAATAGAGTTCAAGGTTGGCGACCGAGTCATGTCGAAGGTCTCACCTTGGAAAGGGATCATCCGATTCAGGAAACGAGGTAAGCTAAGCCCGAGATATATAGGACCTTTCCGAATCATCGCACGAGTAGGAGAGGTAGCCTATCGACTCGAATTGCCAGATGAGTTAAGTGGAATTCATCCCACATTCCATGTATCTCATCTGAGAAAGTGCTTAACTGATGAGGATATGATTGTACCACTGAAGGACATTGAAGTTGATGAAAGGCTCAATTATGTGGAGCAACCAGTGGCAATCATCAATCGTAAAGAGAAGAGGTTGAGAAGTAAAGTGATTCCTCTTGTGCGTGTACAGTGGAAGCACAGAAAGGGATCAGAATCTACATGGGAGACGGAAGAGGAAATGAGGCAGCATTACCCTCAATTGTTTGAGGAATAACAGGTTTCGAGGACGAAACCTATATAAGGGGGTGGACTTGTAACACCCGTACTTTTCTTTTTTAAAGAAATAAAAGAATAAAAGAGAAGGGAAAAGGAAAGAAATGAAAGGAAACTTAAGTGGAGGGGCCAAAGATGTTAAAAGTGCAAACTCTATAATTATTTTGTACAAAAGGTGGTGAAGCCGCCCATGACCTGCTGCTTTTCACCTTTCTACCAATTCCAGAGAGAGAAAGAGCAGAACCTCGGATCTTTGAAGAAGAACAAGAGGAAAAATTCGAATTTAAGGTATAATTTAGTGTTTTTAAGTTGTTCTTGGCTAAATTAGCCTCGGTTGTGTGATCTTATGTGTATATGTGTTCGGATTGTGTGTTTAGACACATATAGGTGTTCGGATTCTTTGAGAAGTCCAAGATTTAGAGTATAAAGCTTGAAGGCAGCTAAGGTGAGTTTCTAGATCCCCTTTTTTACATGTTTTATACGATTTTGGGGCTGAAAATACATGTATGTATGTTTTATAAGGTTGGGTATTATACCCGTATGTTCATATGCATGTGTATGTGGGTCGGGTATGTTTTGGGAAGATGTATGGTTATGAATATGTTAAGTTCATGCTTAGAATGGTATGTGAATGCTAGAACTAAGTGATGTAATGTTCGGGACTGAAAACAGTTTAAAATATGTGAACAGCTGCTAATACGCCTATACAAGGCTCATAAGTCTGAACAGTCCTCATACTCCCAAAATTTATGACAGAAATTTAAGTGTTGGGGCTTATGCTCCCCAACAGTGCTCACGTACCTGGAATTTAGAACTTAGAAAGCTAAGTACAGGGTAATGAGTCTGAATAGTGCTAATACGCCAGAATTTTATGCCTTAGAAAATTACAAGGTAATGTGCCCAAATAGTGCTCTTATGCCTGAAAGTATGACTTAGAAACCAAGTATAGGGTAATATGCCTGAATAGTACTCATATGCCTGAATTCTGACTTAGAAAAACTAAGTGTAGGGTAATGAGCCTAAACAGTGCTCTTGTGCCCGAAATAATGACTTAGAAAACTAAGTGTAGGGTGATGAGCCTAAATAGTGCTCTTACGCCTAGAGTTATTTTCTAAGTGTAAGGTGATATGTCCCAACAGTGCTCATGCGCCCAGACAGGGCTCATGCGCCCAAATAGTCCTCATGCGCCCAGAATTTTTATACTTAGAAATTTTCACAGGATTTTTCTGGGAATCTGGGTTTTAGGGTTCAACCGAGGTTGACCAAGGGCTATTAATGATGATGATTTATGCATGCAATGATGATTAATGATTGACCCTTGTTATTATTACTGATATTATTATCAGTAGTTTATTATTATTAGCAATATTATTATTATTATTTTAAATTGTTAAGTATGAAATGGCATGATGAAGGATGATTAAAATTTAACGAAGAGTATAATCATTAATAAGTAAAATATTAATGATGAAGAAAATGGAACGTAAATGAATAAGTAAAGGCTTGCAAGCAAATTTATGGAGGTGCACACCCCTGGCAGGTGTTAGCTCAACTGTGATGCGGGTTAGCTACCCCGAAGGATGCACACAGGGTCAATCTTTGAGATTGACAATAAGGTGAGCAACTTTGTGTTGCAACAGACTCGGTTAGCAGGCAATCCGTGAGATTGCCACTGAGGTGAGCAACCATGTATTGCAACAGACTTGGCTAACATACGATCGTGAGAGATCAATATGGAGGTGAGCAACTTTGTGTTGCAACAGACTCGGTTAGCAGGCAATCTTGAGATTGCCACTGAGGTGAGCAACCATGTGTTGCAACAGACTTGGCTAACATACGATCTTGAGAGATCGACATGGAGGTGAGCGACTTTGTTGTCGCAACAGACTCGTAAGAACGAATGTAAAGACTGAAAGAGTAATGGAATGAGTATGAATTGAACGAATGATGAGGATAATAATAATAATTATTATTATCTGTGTGTATGAAGGATGTATGCTCACAAATGAAATATCATAATAAAGTACAAAACGGGATCCCCGTCATTCGACCTCCGTAATCGTGGCTGTGTGCCATGAAGAGGGTAAAGGCTGACGGGATCTAGATGATAATTGAATGATAATGAGTTACGATGAATGAACGAAAGCTAACGAGCGCAATGAAAGATAATAATGATATCATCTACATGTACGTATAATGTGTGGGCATGTACGAAAGTATAGTATGATTTGAAAAGGTAAAGTACTTTAATCATAAAACTAGAACTCACTCAGCATCGCTGACTTTTATGTATTTTCCAGTTGGCAGGTAAACGATGCTGAGGATGGCACACTGAGATGGCTACTCGGCGGGACAAGACTGACATCCATTCATGTTTTGACGATTCTGTTGTTTTGTAATTCATACAACTAATCTTTTGTAACTCATGAACTACAATGTATTGTTTAACAACATTGTTACTAATGAAATGAATGGTTTTTGCTAAACAAATTCCGCTGCTTAAATTTATAATATGCAATGTCTAATGTAATTATTGCTGTGAATGACCAACTGTGAGGTATCTGGGAACCGGGCCTTACACTTCTTCTAATATATTTAGTTCTTCATATGAGGAGTTTTCTGATTCTGAATTAGCCTCAAAATGGATTAGGATTTTGGATAATGTATCCTTTAATTTTTCATCTTCAATATTATTGAGTTTCTTTTTCACCCAACATGTTTTTGCTTTATGACCTGGACAATCACATTTTTTACATATTATATAGGGTTTATAATCCCTTTTTTCTTTTGAATTTTCTTTCTTCTCTTTTTGTTTTCTCTTTTTAAATTTCTACATAGATGATATCTTGGTATTTTCAAAAGATATTGAAACTCATTTCGAACACCTAGAAATTTTTATAAGTATAATCATTAAAAATGGTTTAGTAATATCTAGACCAAAAATGTTGCTTTTTCAAACAAAAATAAGATTTTTAGGTCATAATATTGAAAAAAGAAGTATTATTCCAATAAATAGAAGTATTGAATTTGCTTCTAAATTTCCTGATGAAATAACTGATAAAACCCAATTACAAAGATTTTTAGGAAGTTTAAATTATATTTCACCATATTATAAGAATTTAGCTCAAGACACAGCTGTTCTATATGACAGATTAAAGAAAAACCCTGCCATTGTCTGATATTCATACTAGGACAGTACAAAAGATTAAACAAAATGTTAAAAATCTTCCTTGTTTAATGATAGCAAGACCCGAATGGAAAAGATTATAGAAACAGATGCCAGTAATATTGGCTATGGAGGAATTTTGAAGCAGATTTCCCCGATTGATAAACAAGAATTTCTTGTAAGATTCCACTCAGGAAAATGGAATGATAGTCAGAAAAATTATGCTACGATTGCAAAAGAAATTTTAGTAATAGTCAAATGTGTTCTAAAATTTCAAGATATCTATACAATCAAAAGTTTTTAATAAAAACTTATTGTTAAGCGGAAAAATATATGTTTAATAAAGATTTTAAACATGATGTCTCTAAACAAATGTTTGCTCGATGGCAATCTCATCTTGCACCATTTGATTTTGAAATAATATATAAAAAGGGAACAGATAATAGTTTACCTGACTTTTTAACAAGAGAATATTTCTCTTAGTTTATTTTGCAGGTTCTATGAAGAAAATAAAAGGACCACTGAAAATAGCCTTTAATAACATACAAATTACGATTGATGATCATTCAGCCATGATAATGGCTAGAAATTTTTATATGCATAATATTATGCAGGATTACTCTATGCATCCTGTGGATAGAGCTCATAAGCTCTTAGAAAATATGGATTTAATAAAACACTTTAGGAATCAAATAAAGATTCTTAAAGAAAAAGAGAAAATAATATCTTCTGCCTGATCATATTTTCAGGAATGATTCCTCGAGATAGAGGAAAACAGCCCCTTTCAAATAATGGAAGAGGAAGAGGAAGAGGCCCTAATGGAGGGAGAATCTTAGGGCAGATTGCCCATCAAAGGCTAATAGCGGTAAATATTGCAAATACTGCAAGTTCCTCAAGTAATACTAGAGGAAATAATCTTGATAACCAATTATTCCAAGAATTCTTGGCCTATAAAGCTAAGAAGGATGGAACAAATGAAGCATCGTCATCCTATGTCAATATTATGACAGAAGAATCTGATGATGCCTTATATGAACAAAATCCAAATAAGGAGATAATATTGCTCCTGGATTTCAAAGATCTTAAATGGAAAGATCAACCTTGGACCTTAATTACAAGGTACCTAGATCAAGGATCATATCCTGCTGCTTCATATAAGCAAAGATTTTATTATGAGAATATTCTCAAAATCACAGAATCCTATGATATTCATCACTATATGTCTGGTAATACCCAGGAGTATAGTTTTAGCAAAATTATAATGAAAAAGATAATATCTGTTGAAGAATGGGGAACATCTCCTTAAAGGATAAAGAGATGTGCCACCCTGAAACCAGGGTCCCTATTAAATTCAATTATTATGATTATATTGAGGCATTTAATAAAGCCTTTTTATATGAAAATACAAAGAAAAAACATTCTTGGATCTTCAAAATATGTCTAGAAGTTTATAAACGGGACATCCCAAATTGGGTATATAAATGGTGGCTATCATATGGCCCTTCGGTAAAAATTTTACCTGATATATTAAGGAAAAATTATAATGATTGGGTAGAAATATCTCCCACATTGATTGAATTACAACATCAAAAGATCCTAATAGAAGGATTATCTCTGTCACTTTTTTATTCAATTTGGAATACCATGGATCTAGAAATGGTCTCCAGAAGTTGGTTATACTCACCAACAAATCCCTTGTCTAAGAAGAGCCTTCTACACAAAGTTTTGGAAGAAAATGATGAAACTTGACAAAAATGGCGTCCCAGAAGGTCAAGAAACCTTCCAGAAAATTCAAGATACAATAGAACTATACTCAAAACAAATCAGCTTAAAGACTCAAAGGGAATCTCCCAGTCCGTTCCAGGAAATAACCCAAAAGATTAAAACGAAAGGAGAAAATCAAATCTCTAAAAAAGAATTATTAGCCATATATTTCCAAGAAATTAAAAAGATTTGATGAAAAATCTTCAAGACAAAGACCAAGTAGATCATATCACAGAGATGTCTACCAATAACTCAGAAGAAGATACTCTTCCAAGGGAATCCCAAGACCCTTATGGGTTTGATGAAGAAATTCTAGAAGAAGATCTGGATGAGATGCTAGAAGATCTCAAAAAATCGGTATCCAAGGAAAAAGGGGAGAAAGACAAATGAGATAAATGACAAGTCTGCTAATGGAGGACAGACGACATGATTAAAGCTTCAATTATATCAGACATAATAATGTCACTTTTGAAAATTTCAAAAAATAATTGAGGACGAATTATTGTAATTTACTGTGCATATTTTGTTTGTTCTTTGAGACTCTCATTATAAAAGGAGCTCAGGTTTTTAGTTAGAGGTGTGCCTGATCTTAGGATCAATCTTCTCTCTAAAGCTCTCTTGTAAAAATACTCTGATAATAAAAAATTCTGCTGGAAAACAGCTTTCAAGAAAAAAGTCTTGGTGTCTCACAACAGAGGTCATAACTCTTACATAATTAATAATATTTTTATTTCCTGTATTTATTAGCCTAATGGAAGGCTAAGAATTAAATCAATGTTGAACCCAACCGTAATAAGTTTATAAACCTATAAAAAAAAGAAGAGTCTGGAAAGAAAAATTCTTTAAATTATGTCTGGATAATTTTGGACTGGTTATATGCTAAACAGGCAGATAATTAGCATAATGGTCGAATTATGGAAGCCCGTTTTATTGAGCCGTTTGAAAGGCGGTCCAAAGGGCACAGGCCTGTACTGATCTTATGCTAAGAAAACTTGTCAGTTAAAGTATATGTAAAAATTAACCAAGGTTTGAAGATCCAGATTAATTTAAGGATTTTTATTTATTTTCAGATTCTATATTGTAAATTTTATCTTGTAAATTTTATTTTTCGGGTTTTTATTTTTAATTTTCCCACAATGTCCTGCCCTTGTGGTATCAGAGCCACAGTGAGTAAACTTTATTATGAGGAAGTTCAACATTGATTTTATTCAAACAAAATGAATATTATAGAAGATAAAGATACCGTTAAAAACAGTATTGAGGAAGAATATGATATTCCTCACAATTTAGAATTATTGAATAAATGGACAATTCCAAAAATAGATTATAAACAAGTTTATAAGCTTGGAACTTTTGAAAAAATTGGTTTAAAACAAGTAGTTAAAACTACTGAGGAAACAATTGCTCTTAATAAAGAGGATATGATGATAAAACTCTTAAATAATAAAGAGTTAGCAAGATATAAAAAAGATGTTAGTCCAGGAGCACTTGAATCAATCAAATAACATGAAGATTTGGATCAAAATGATAAAATATCAAGAACTTGGATGAACACAAAGAACTTCAATGAAAAACCCCTATATGATCTATATTGATTTGTATAAGATTTTAATTACATGGAAACCCTCAAATCTAGCTCTTCCAAGCTTAAAACCCTAATTGTCATACTTTACTATTTATAGTAAATGACAATTTACTAATGACACTTAGGACCCTAAACTATGACAATTAGATTTTACAATTAAATCCCAAAATGTCTAAAAACAAGATTAAATATATTTTGTCGACATAAAATATATTTATTAACAATAAACATCCTAGACGAATATATCTTCAACGTCTTGTCTCTAATCTTCGTCCCGAGCACGTCGTGTTGACTGTTATGTTGACTTTTGTTGACTTTGACTGTGTTGATAATATTAGACTATCCTTCAGACCCAACAATATTCCCCCTTAGTCTACTATTATCAACGTCTTTCATCGTGATCAGCATCGATAAGTCAACTGAACTTAATCTTCAATTTGGTAAGCTTCAGTCTCAATGTTGAGGTCCAACAATATTCCCCCTACACTGATGCTTCCCAAATTTTGTTGCTGAAGATCTTTTTCTCACAAGTTCCCCATTTTTCCATGTTCCGCCTTGTCGTGTGCATCCTCTCAGTTATAACGAATACCACTTTCTTAAATCTCTGAGTGCTTCAGAAGATGTAAGAGGAGGATTCCTAGCTCGGTATCTTCTGTAAATTTGAGGAACAGGTTCTCTGGTGTGGTTCGTTGCTCATGTGATGATCGGCCATCTCTTGTAGCACAATCTGCAACATAAACATAAACACAAACACATTCTACACATTTCTCGTTAGATCATTTCAACAAATCAAATAAACCCGTGTTTATCTGTTTATGAAAACAAGCGAACCCGTGTGCGTTTGTGTGTGTAATTTCCCGTGAAATGCATGAAAATATGAGATGATTTCAATAGCATAATATGGAAGACCTATTTTTTTTAATTTTATTTTATGTATATATATATATATATATTTGTATTTTATATTATTATTTTTTTTAATTTTTTTTAATTACCAAGAACTGAATCGATCATGAGATCACATCCTCAAGATATACTCTAGCACAAAGATGAAATTAATCATCGACAAGCAATGAGATCATACTGATAACTGAATCTAATCACAGTCTTTGAATGATTTTGAAATTCTCAAACAGATCAATAACGATTGCTGATATGTTTGTCCACTTACACCCATGCCCTATCTTTTTCAACAAGCAGCAGATGATTCGTTAAGGTTCGATTAAGCACTTTAGAATGCTAGGAACCCACAATCATTTGGCAAAAACCCTCACCCAACCTCAGCATTTCTTGAAATTTATTACGATCTTTATGGAACAAGGCTTGTGCATTAGTGTGCAAGTGATTATCAACAGAATATTGTATTCTGTGATGAATTCATCGTTAGATGATTTGACACAACTTAGATCAAAATGGTGAGAGCTCCAGGTCTATACTCACGTATAACAAAGGAGATGACCATTTAATCATGTGCTGATGAGAGCTCCAGGTCAGTACTACCGTACAGCAGAGGAGATCATCACTCCAGGTCAGTACTACCATACAGCAGAGGAGATTAGCACAAACACAAGACACATAAATACACCAAACATGGCAAAGAGATATGATTTGCATCATGGTGGGTGAAAGATCAAATTCTCAATCCAATTTTTGTCGGGACTCAGTTTTCGTGCAGGTCAAAATGATTGCGTAAATCCAAACATCCTTAAGCATATATTTAATTTAAATCATCATGCTGTTGTCTACTTTATTCTTCAGGCTAAGCCTACCAAGCATATCATTAAAGAATCTGTTTGTTTTTCTATTATTTGTACTTAAAAATAAGATGTAAATCAGATAACAGCATCAGTTACTATCATTTCTTATTTTAAAAACACAAGTCATGCAAAAATAAGCATTTCAAGAAGATATAAAAATTTCTCATCATCTCGAATCAAGTTCTCAGTTCTCTTTTTATTTTTATTTACTTATACTCTCCCCCTAATTTTTATTTTTGCAAACTTATTTTTTATTTATTTTTTTTATAATTTTTTTATTTTGTTTTAATTTTTTTTTAATTTTTAATTTTTTAATTTGTTTTTATAAAATTATACGAAAATAAAAATTTATCAAAGAAGGTGTAACACCCGTATTTTTATAAAAAAAAGGGAACAAAAGGATAAAAAGAGAAAGAAAAAGAAAGAAATGGAAGTCAACCCTAAAGTTGAGAGACCAAAAGTGTTAAAAAGCACAAAAGCAATAAAAGTTGGTAAAAAGATGGCATGGCCGCCCATTACATCCTGCACAACATCTCCATTCGACTTTTTAGAGAGAGAAAGAAGAGAAGCTTCGGGTTGAGAAAGAATTTCAAGCAAGATTTGAATTTCCAGGTAAGAATTCGCATTTTTAAGTTGTTCTTGGCTAGATAATGCCTCGGTTATATGTTCTTATGTGCCTATATGCTTTCGGGTATGTGTTCTTGGTGTTTAGGTGCTAGAAACATCAAGATTTTGATGTTTTTGAGAGTGTTAAGCCTGAAAGCAGCAAAGGTGAGTTTCTAGAACCCCTTTTTACATGCTTTATATGATTTTTGGGGCTGGAAATACATGTATGTATGTTTTTATGAGTTTGGGTATTATACCCGTATGTTCATATGCATGTGTATGTGGGTAGGGTATGTTTTGGGCAAATGTATTGTATGATTATGTTAAGTTCATGCTTAGAATAGTATGCGAATGTTTAGAACTAAGGGATATAATGTTTGGGACTGGAAACAACTTAAAAATATATGAACAGGTTGCTTATACGCCTACACAAGGCTCATAAGCCTGAACAGTCCTCATACTCCCAGAATCTTGACAGAAATTTAAGTGTTGGGGCTTATGCTCCCCAACAATGTTCATGTGCCTGAAATTTAGAACTTAGAAAACTAAGTACAGGGTAATGAGTCTGAATAGTACTAGTATACCCAAAATTATGACTTACAAACTAAGTATAGGGTAATATGCCTGAATAGTACTCACACGCCTGAATTCTAACTTAGAACAGTGCTCATGTGCCTGAAATTTAGAACTTAGAAAACTAAGTACAGGGTAATGAGTCTGAATAGTACTAGTACACCCGAAATTATGACTTAGAAACTAAGTATAGGGTAATATGCCTGAATAGTACTCATACGCCTGAATTCTGACTTAGAAAACTAAGTGTAGGGTGATGAGCCTAAACAGTGCTCTTGTGCCTGAAATAATGACTTAGAAAACTATATGTAGGGTAATGAGCCTAAATAGTGCTCTTGCGCCTGGAATTATTTTCTAAGTGTAAGGTGATATGTCCCAACAGTGCTCATGCGCCCAGACAGGGCTCATGCGCCCAAATAGTCCTCAGGCGCCCGGAATTTTTATACTTAGAAATTTTTACAGGATTTTTCTGGGAATCTGGGTTTTAGGGTTTGACCGAGGTTGACCAAGGGCTATTTAATGATGATGTTTTATGCATGCAATGATGATTAATGATTGACCCTTGTTATTATTACTGATATTATTATCAGTAATTTATTATTATTAACAATATTATTATTATTATTTTAATATTGTTAAGTATGAAATGGCATGATGAAGAATGTTTAAAATTTAACGAAGTGAATAATCATTAATAAGTAAAATATTAATGATGAAGAAAATGGAACGTAAATGAATAAGTAAAGGCTTGCAAGCAAATGTATGGAGGTGCACACCCCTGGCAGGTGTTAGCTCAACTGTGAAGCGGGTTAGCTACCCCAAAGGATGCACACAGGGTCAATCTTTGAGATTGACAATGAGGTGAGCAACTTTGTGTTGCAACAGACTCGGTTAGCAGGCAATCGTGAGATTACCACTGAGGTGAGCAACCATGTGTTGCAACAGACTTGGCTAACATACGATCGTGAGAGATCGATATGGAGGTGAGCGGCCTTGTTGCCGCAACAGACTCGTAAGAACGAATGTAAGAACCGAAAGAGTAATGGAAAGAGTATGAATTTAACGAACGATGAGGATAATAATAATAATTATTATCCGTATGCATGAAAGATGTATGCTCACAAACGAAATATCAAAATAAAGTACAAAATGGGATCCTCGTCATTCGACCTCAGTAATCATGGTTGTGTGCCATGAAGAGGGTAAAGCCTGACGGGATCTAGATGATAAATGAATGATAATGAGTTACGACGAATGAACGAAAGCTAACGAATGAAATGAAAGATAATAAAGATATTATCTAAATGTATGTATAATGTGTGGGCATGTACGAAAGTATAATATGATCTGAAAAAGTAAAGTATTTTTCATTATAAAACTAGAACTCACTCAGCATCGCTGACTTTTATGTATTTTCCAGTTGGCAGGTAAACGATGCTGAGGATGGCACCCTGAGATGGCTACTCGGCGGGACAAGACTGACATCCATTCATGTTTTGACGATACTGTTGTTTTGTAATTCATTCAACTAATCTTTTTGTAACTCGTGAACTACAATGTATTGCTTAACAACAGTGTTTATAGTGAAATGAATGGCTTTTGTTAAATTATTCCGCCGCATTAAATTTATAATATGTAATGTTTTATGTAATTACTACTGTGAATGACCAACTGTGAGCGTCCCGGGAACCGGGCCTTACAAGTTGGTATCAGAGCCATAGTTTAAGTGAAATGGGTAAATATTTTCAAAATAAACCTAAACTTAAACTGAAAATGGGACAGAAGGAGGGATGTCAGCCCGAGTAGCTACGTGCCATCAGGTATTTCTTTTCTTAAAGTCAACCAGAATTATGTGCGTGTGCTATATGGCTTATGTGTTCTTAGTAGATTTAGATACTGATGTAGTCAGGATAGGAAATGCTTGGGGTGTGAAAAGTAAAGTAAGTGGCTAATCACAACTGGCCACTGTAATTAGGGACTTACTATACTTGACATAAACTTAGCTATTACCTTGAATGACTGTTTTAGCGTTTGAATCTTATAGTGCTTAGGAAATGGCTGGGAAGAAACCTTCCAAAGCTTCTAGAGGTAGAGGTCGACCGCGGGTGACTAGGAGCAGTGCTAAAGCTGCTGAGACGACCCATAAGGACCCTGAGGTTCCTGACCGGACTGAAGGAAATGAGAATGCCAGTCTGAACGCCTCAGCTCGGGAGGCGATTGCTGATGAGGTACACCAGGTCCTGCAGGCAGTTATGCCATCTGTAGTGACCGATGTTATTCGAGCTGTGAGGAATGAGGAAAGAAAGGAGAAGGAGGACAGGAGAGGGTCGACTAGGAAGGAAAGAAAGGGAGGAGAGGAACGATCGGATCCTGAGATAGTAGTATCTGATGAGGAAGAGGATGATATAGTAGGGGTGACGACCAAGGGATGCAGTTACGGGGCATTCCAGAGGTGCAAGCCCCCGACTTTTGATGGAAATGGCAATGCTGCCGCCGCCCACTGTTAGGTAAGGGAGATGGAAGCAGTACTCGAGATCAGCGAGTGCCGGGAGGATCAGAAGGTGAAGTTTGCCACCCACTCCTTTACCAACTCCGCACTATGCTGGTGGGACAACATCGTACAAGCTGAGGGTTCCAGCGCCATCGGGAAAATGCGATGGACAGAATTGAAGAAGCTGGTAATTGAGGAATTTTGTCCTCATAGGGAACTCGATAAGGTCGAGAGGGAGTTCCTACAACTAGAGGCGGGAACCATGACCCACCAACAGTACACTACCAAGTTTAATGAGATGGCGAGGCTGGTGTCGGATCAGGTGACGCCGGTGTCTCGGAAGATCAACCGGTACATTCAGAGACTGCCAGCTGACATTCGCAGCACCTGATCGTTGCTCGACCGAGCACCTTTACGTCGGCAGTGGATTTGGCTGGAAGACTTTATGATGAGAGGGAAGTGATGGTGGTGGAGGCAAAGAAAGCCGGTGGTGCTAACTGGAATTGGAATGGGAAGCGGTTCGGGTGTGGTGGTTTTACCCCGAATAACAAGAAGATGAGGAGGGATGACCGTAGGGTGGGGTCATCAAGCTCGGGACCCAAAAGGTGTGACAAGTGTGGGAAGGAGCATGGCGGTGAATGTAGATGGGGGTTAAACGTCTGTTTCAAGTGTGGGAAATCCGATCATATGGCTAGAGACTGTAAGGCTGCGAGGTGTTTCAACTGCGGGGAAAGTGGCCATATGAGTAAGGATTGCAGGAGGCCGAGGGCTGAGAGTTCCGGGGCAAAGAAGACGACCGGGACTGAAGGGCAGAAGGCGAGTGCCAGAGCTTTCACCATGACCAGGGAGGAGGCTAGGACAGACCCCGATGTTGTGTCAGGTACGTTTCTAGTAGATCAAACTCTTGCTTCTATGTTATTTGATTCTGGTGCTAGTAGGAGTTTTATTTCTGCCAATTTCTGTGCTAAACTGCCTCTTAGTAGTAAATGCATTGATGAGCCCTTCGACGTAGAGACTACTATTAGTAAGTCCACTAGGGTTACAAATATGATAGAGGACTGTGCCATAGAGTTAGAAGGTCATAGGTTTGCTGCTAAGTTACATGTGATGTCCCTAGGTGGATTTGATGTAGTACTAGGGATGGATTGGTTAGCAACCCATGAAGCGAATATCGTATGTCGTAAGAAAATGATTAGACTGACGGCGCCTGACGGAAGTCCGGTGACAATATATGGCGATCGGGTTATGACAATTCCAAAAGTAATCTTGATGGCGGTGGCGGGAAAGTGCATGAGACGTGGATGTAGCGTTTATCTAGCCTACGTGAAGGATATGGACACGTCAACACCACAGTTGTCCGATGTGCCAGTTGTGTGTGACTTTCCCGATGTGTTTCCAGAGGACCTATCGGGTGTGCCACCGGATCGTGAAATCGAATTTCAAATCGACTTGATACCTGGTGCCCAACCTGTCACCAAGGCACCGTATCGATTAGCTCCGACTGAGATGGAGTTAATAGAGCAACTACAAGAATTGCTCGATAAGGGTTTCATCAGACCGAGTATCTCTCCTTGGGGTGCTCCGGTCTTATTCGTGAAAAAGGACGGTAGCATGAGAATGTGTATTGACTACCGGGAGTTGAACAAATTGACGATAAAGAATCGGTATCCGTTACCGAGGATTGATGACTTGTTCGATCAGCTCTAAGGTGCCAGCTGGTTCTCGAGGATAGATCTCTGATCTGGCTACCATCAGTTGAAAGTAAAGGAGCAAGATATTCCTAAAATAGCTTTTTGTACGCGTTACGGTCACTGTGAGTTTCTCGTTATGTCCTTTGGTCTAACCAACGCTCCAGCTGCTTTTATGGATTTGATGAATAGAGTGTGTCGGCCAATGCTAGACAAATCAGTAATTGTGTTCATCGATGATATCCTGATTTACTCAAGGAGCGAAGAAGAGCATGCCGGTCACATTCAGGAAGTGTTGGAGACTTTGAGAAAGGAGAAACTGTATGCTAAATTCTCCAAGTGTGCATTCTGGCTACGCGAGGTGCAATTTCTGGGTCATGTGGTAAATGCGGAAGGAATCATGGTGGACCCAGCAAAGGTTGAAGCCGTGATGCAGTGGAAGTCACCAAAGACGCCATCCGAGATTCGTAGCTTCTTCGGATTGGCAGGCTACTATAGAAGATTTATTCAAGACTTCTCCAAGATAGCCTCACCTTTGACTAAATTGACCCGCAAGGATGTGAAATTCGTGTGGGGTCGAGAGCAGGAGACTGCCTTTGAGGAGTTGAAGACGAGCCTAACACAAGCTCCTGTCTTGACATTGCCCGAAGGAAATGACGACTTAGTGGTTTATTCGGATGCGTCTTATTCTGGGCTAGGTTGCGTGTTGATGCAACGTGGAACGGTAATAGCTTATGCATCTCGACAACTGAAAACCCACGAAGTCAACTAACCCACACACGATCTAGAATTAGCCGCGGTGGTTTTTGCATTGAAGATTTGGCGGCACTATCTATACGGGACGAAGTGCACCATCTTCACAGACCACAAAAGCTTGAAGTACTTCTTCGAGCAGAAAGATCTAAACATGAGGCAGAGGCGATGGTTGGAGCTCATAAAGGATTATGATTGCGAAATCCATTACCATCCGGGCAAGGCCAACATGGTGGCAGATGCCCTTAGCCGAAAGGAAAGGCCCGAGCCGATTCAGGTGAAGGCTTATCAGCTGATTATGACCTCCGATGTGATGACACAGGTTAAGGAGTTCCAAGACGAGGCTTTGAAAGAAGATCGTCTTAACTCCGAAAGGATGCGAGGTCTAGTTATGGAATTGGGCGAGAACACTCTTGGTGTTAAGACCCGATTCGGGCGAATGTGGATTCCTCGATACGGGGATCTACGTGGGAAGATCATGGACAAGGCCCATAAGACTCGATACTCCATTCATCCTGGTGCTACCAAGATGTATCACGATATGAAGAAAGATTATTGGTGGCCAGGTATGAAACGCGATGTAGTGGAGTACGTGAGTAAGTGCCTTACTTGTCTCCAAGTGAAGGCGGAACACTAGAAACCGTACGGGAAGATCCAACCGTTGGATATACCCGAATGGAAGTGGGAGCATATCACCATGGACTTTATTACTAAGCTACCTCGCACATCGAGGGGATGCGATACTATATGGGTGATTGTTGACCGACTAACAAAGAGTGCCCACTTCCTACCGATCCGTGAGACGTATTCATCCGAAAGATTAGCGGATCTGTTCATCAACGAAATCATAGCTCGTCATGGCATGCTGGTGTCTATCGTGTCGGATCGTGACACCTGGTTTACGTCAAAATTTTGGAGAAGATTCCATGATGCAATGGGAACGAGGCTACACATTAGTACAGCCTATCATCCTCAGACGGATGGTCAGTCTGAGAGGAAGATACAGACGCTCGAGGATATGCTTCGAGCATGCGTGATCGATTTTGGAGGAAGTTGGGACGATCACTTACTGTTAGCAGAATTCTTGTACAACAACAGTTATCATGTCAGTATTGGCATGCCACCCTACGTGATGCTATACGGTAGGAGATGTAGGACGCCCGTGTGTTGGGGAGACATTGGGTAGAAAGAGTTAGGAGGTGTTGAGGTGATCGAAGCTACGACTGAGAAGTTGGAAAAGATCAAAGCCTTCATGAAGGCGGCGAAGGATAGACAAAAGTCGTATGCTGACAAGAGGAGAAGACCAATAGAGTTCAAGGTTGGCGACCGAGTCATGTTGAAGGTCTCACCTTGGAAAGGGATCATCCGATTCAGGAAACGAGGTAAGCTAAGCCCGAGATATATAGGACCTTTCCGAATCATCGCACGAGTAGGAGAGGTAGCCTATCGACTTGAACTGCCAGATGAGTTAAGTGGAATTCATCCCACATTCCATGTATCTCATCTGAGAAAGTGCTTAGCTGATGAAAATATGATTGTTCGCTGGAGGATATTGAAGTAGATGAACGGCTCAATTACGTGGAGCAACCAGTGGCGATCATTGATCGTAAAGAAAAGAAGTTAAGGAATAAAGTGGTTCCTCTTGTGCGTGTATAGTTGAAGCACAGGAAGGGATCCGAATCCACATGGGAGACTGAGGAAGAGATGAGGTAGCATTATCCTCATCTGTTTAAGGAATAACAGGTTTCGGGGATGAAACCTATATAAGGGGGGTGGACTTGTAACACCCGTATTTTTAAAAAAAAAGGGAACAAAAGGATAAAAAAGAAAAAAAAGAAAGAAATAGAAGTCAACACCAAAGTTGAGGGACCAAAAGTGTTAAAAAGCACAAAAGCAATAAAAGTTGGTAAAAAGGTGGCATGGCCGCCCATTACATCCTGCACAACATCTCCATTCGACTTTTTAGAGAGAGAAAGAAGAGAAGCTTCGGGTTGAGAAAGAAATTCAAGTAAGATTCGAATTTCCAGGTAAGAATTCGTGTTTTTAAGTTGTTCTTGGCTAGATAATGCCTCGGTTATATGTTCTTATGTGCCTATATGCTTTCGGGTATGTGTTCTTGGTGTCTAGGTGCTAGAAACATCAAGATTTCGAGGTTTTTGAGAGTGTTAAGCCTGAAAGCAGCAAAGGTGAGTTTCTGGAACCCCTTTTTACATGCTTTATATGATTTTTGGGGCTGGAAATACATGTATGTATGTTTTTATGAGTTTGGGTATTATACCCGTATGTTCATGTGCATGTGTATGTGGGTGGGGTATGTTTTGGGCAAATGTATTGTATGATTATGTTAAGTTCATGCTTAGAATAGTATGCGATTGTTTAGAACTACGGGATATAATGTTTGGGACTGGAAACAACTTAAAAATATGTGAACAGGTTGCTTATACACCTACACAAGGCTCATAAGCCTGAACAGTCCTCATACTCCCAGAATCTTGACAGAAATTTAAGTGTTGGGGCTTATGCTCCCCAACAGTGCTCATGTGCCTGAAATTTAGAACTTAGAAAACTAAGTACAGGGTAATGAGTCTGAATAGTACTAGTACACCCGAAATTATGACTTAGAAACTAAGTATAGGGTAATATGCCTGAATAGTACTCATACGCCTGAATTCTGACTTAGAAAACTAAGTGTAGGGTGATGAGCCTAAACAGTGCTGTTGTGCCTGAAATAATGACTTAGAAAACTAAGTGTAGGGTAATGAGCCTAAATAGTGCTCTTGCGCCTGGAATTATTTTCTAAGTGTAAGGTGATATGTCCCAATAGTGCTCATGCGCCTAGACAGGGCTCATGTGCCCAAATAGTCCTCAGGCGCCCGGAATTTTTATACTTAGAAATTTTTACAGGATTTTTCTGGGAATCTGGGTTTTAGGGTTTGACCGAGGTTGACCAAGGGCTATTTAATGATGATGTTTTATGCATGCAATGATGATTAATGATTGACCCTTGTTATTATTGCTGATATTATTATCAGTAATTTATTATTATTAACAATATTATTATTATTATTTTAATATTGTTAAGTATGAAATGGCATGATGAAGAATGTTTAAAATTTAACGAAGTGAATAATCATTAATAAGTAAAATATTAATGATGAAGAAAATGGAACGTAAATGAATAAGTAAAGGCTTGCAAGCAAATGTATGGAGGTGACACCCCCGGCAGGTGTTAGCTCAACTGTGAAGCGGTTAGCTACCCCAAAGGATGCACACAGGGTCAATCTTTGAGATTGACAATGAGGTGAGCAACTTTGTGTTGCAACAGACTCAGTTAGCAGGCAATCCGTGAGATTACCACTGAGGTGAGCAACCATGTGTTGCAACAGACTTGGCTAACATACGATCGTGAGAGATCGATATGGAGGTGAGCGGCCTTGTTGCCGCAACAGACTCGTAAGAACGAATGTACGGACCGAAAGAGTAATGGAAAGAGTATGAATTTAACGAACGATGAGGATAATAATAATAATTATTATCCGTATGTATGAAAGATGTATGCTCACAAACGAAATATCAAAATAAAGTACAAAATGGGATCCTCGTCATTCGACCTCAGTAATCATGGCTGTGTGCCATGAAGAGGGTAAAGCCTGACGGGATCTAGATGATAAATGAATGATAATGAGTTACGACGAATGAACGAAAGCTAACGAATGAAATGAAAGATAATAAAGATATTATCTACATGTACGTATAATGTGTGGGCATGTACGAAAGTATAGTATGATCTGAAAAAGTAAAGTATTTTTCATTATAAAACTAGAAGTCACTCAGCATCGCTAACTTTTATGTATTTTCCAGTTGGCAGGTAAACGATGCTGAGGATGGCACCCTGAGATGGCTACTCGGCGGGACAAGACTGACATCCATTCATGTTTTGACGATACTGTTGTTTTGTAATTCATTCAACTAATATTTTTTTAACTCATGAACTACAATGTATTGATTAACAACAGTGTTTATAATGAAATGAATGGCTTTTGTTAAATTATTCCACTGCATTAAATTTATAATATGTAATGTTTTATGTAATTACTGCTGTGAATGACCAACTGTGAGCGTCCCGGAACCGGGCCTTACAGAAGGTCTTCCAAACTACACCGATTATCAAGATAAGAAATGAATTATCAAGAAATATGCAGTGACTGTGAAGTGAGAACTGTGAGAATGAAGATAAAAATCCAGATTGTGGATATAATACCATGACCTTAACCTGTTTGTTCCACCTCAAATTTGAATTAAGAACAATCCCTGTCAGTAAACCGGATTACTAACAGTCCTCCTGAATTGTTCCTGCACTCATAAACAGATTAGGTAGAAAGAGGAACCCCGGCCATCGTAGTCCTGGAATTTCCTTTTTCATCAAGATAAGTAACAAGCTTCTGCACACAACCGTTTAAACAATCGGGGATTGCTGTATCCTTCTTTTTAATTTGCCAAATTTGTTTTGGTTCAATTAACTTGGATTTGAATGAATTAAATTTGGAAATCATTTTCTGTTTAAGACCAGAAGGAAAAGAATTTGGTTTTGAACATTTGGTCATTTTCATCTTTGAATCATGTGAAACCGGCTTCACATGAAAGGTTTGGATGGAGGGTTTTTCATCCAACAATTCAAAGATGTGTGTTGTGTACCTCTTGATCTAGAGAAGCAACTCGTGTTGCCTTTACCGTCTGGAACATTCTTTTTAGACTTACATTTGGAGAAGCAAATTGTTTTGCCTTTACCATTCGTAGCAAGCCTTTGAGGACATTTTTTCACCACATGACCTTCTTTTCCACACTCAAAACAAGCCTTGAATGGCTTTTGATGCTTGACTAAACCGTGTGATGCTGGTGGGGACGAGGATTGCTTTGAGCTCGTAGCAGATTCTTGCTTGTTTTGGCATTTGTTATGTTGAACAGGGAATGAGATCTTCACTGATTGAGTGGGATGCTTTGCAATTAGAGACAAGATCCGTATTGGTCTTAATTCAACTTTTGGAAGCTTTTGAGACTTGACAATGTCAGGAGATATATTGATCGGTGATGAACCAACACGCTCTTCTGTGTTTGATTCATCATCTAAGCTTATCCAGTCTTGTATACACAAATCTGCTTCTGATGGATCTTGATTGACAGGGATAGGATGTGTTTTTGTTTTTGGAACTTGATGATTAGGTGACTCCTGAGTTATCTCTTCTTTCATAACCCTGACAGGCTCAAAAGTAGGAATTTCACATGCTTTAAACTTATCAAAGAAGTTAAAGAAATAGTAGATATAGATTTACAAACAACCGGGACTGAACAATCGTTAGCTTGACTTTCAGCATTCGATTTATTGTATCCCATACCAGTTGTAAATCATAATCATCTCGCACCTCATTAAGTTTGATACCGCTCAAACCTGCATGCAGACTATTAGTAGGTTGTTCAAACAAATCATTTAAGGATGAGGTCTGGGGATTGGTGAATAACATAAAGTAGAAGGGGGTGGAACTGAATTAAATACAGTTTCACCATCAGATTTATATCCAATCCCATGTTTTATCCGCGCCCCCTATTGTTTAGCAATAAGCTCATCCTTTTTCATCTGTGAAAGAGTCCATTTATCGAGCTTTGTTTGAATCTGAGTCGTTTCAAATTAAGCTAGAACTGCTCTTTCTCTTAAAATATTAATTTCCAAATTTCTTTCCAAAAGATTTCTTTTCAAAAGATCAATTTCAGCCAATGCTTCATTAAGTTTCTTTGAAAAAGCAATTTCATTCTGCTTGAGTTCTTTGTTTATGGTTTTAATTCTTTTTCGTTATCTAGCAATAACCTATTTGCTTTATAGATCCCAAACAAACGAATTTTGCAAGCAGATGAGCACATGTCTTGAACTATCTCATATGGAAGTCCCGTGACAATTCTTTCAGCTTCTAAGGCTTTCTTGCAGTTGCAGACCCTTATATTTCTTTTATGTTCCTCTTCCTTGGCCTTTAGCATCTCTTCATCCTCAGTTTCTTTCTTTCCTTCATCATTTTTCTCAGCTTCATTAGCATTAGTTCTCTCACAAACATGTTCACTTCCATTACCAGCTCTCAAAGCTTCACAATTCTCTTTTACAGTCTCTCTGATTTCATCAGTTGAATCAGAATGAATTTCCATCGACTTCAACCTCTCAATCATCTAGGTTTTGTAATCAAGAATGCTTGTCGCAGAAGAGATAATAGATACATTCATTCTGTTAGTTTGAGATGGAAACACGGCTTGATGAAAATCTCTTCTCTTGATATCCAGCTCAGCAGATTTCAGCTTGTTGATCACATCTATCAACTTGTAATCAAGAAAATTTCTTTCTTTTTTAAGCATTTTAACCTGAGAACTCCACTCGGGTGGAGGAGATTTAAGAAGTTGTTGAACTTGTTCATAGTTGGTGAGTTGGGGGTCATGCTTCTTCAGATTATTTGCCACAGATATAAATCGATTAATGAAATCAGACAACTTTTCATTCTTCATACCTGCAAAACAGTCAAACCGGCTTTGAGCCGTTGTGAGATTATCTGATTTAAAGTCTTCTAAAGATGACATTTTTGAACAATTAAACGACCCAAAAATATTTTTCCCAAAAATTGTAAAATAATTCTCCCCCGGGAAAAATATATTCTTAAATGTCACGCTAGAAAATCTTAGCAACTGGGGTCAAGCTGCCAGGTCAGCTTGTTTTTTTTTTATATTCAACCCAAGTTTGTTAATCAAAATTTAGCCCAATTGTGTGAGAAAACTCAGTCCAAATACAAAAAGCCCACTAACACAACTTCAACCCTAATCCATTTTCTTTAATTTAAGAATAAATTACCATTTGCATACCTGAGGTTTGGTGATTTTGACCACTTGCATCCCTACAGTTTAAAAATCCTCAATACCCCCTAAAGTTTCATTTTTGTTCCCATTTGAATCCAAAACACTAACACCGTTAACTTATTCTGTTAACTTTTTGTAAAAAGCCTAAATTGCCCTTTCTCTCTTTATCTATTTCTCTCTCTATCTCTTAACCCTTAACCCACAACCCCCACCCACTCCACCACCACAACCACCGTCACCACTTCCACCGCCGTCACCACCGTCATCCACCACCACCACCACCGTCACCACCGCCGGAATTTCGTGGGACGACGGTGAACTCTGTGAGTGCGGTTAGTTTTCCGATGGAGGGGTGGAGACGACCGGAGAGACCAGGGGCTCCGGCGCGTGGGTCACCAAGGTTTAAGGCGACAACTTTGTCACCTTCGCAGTAAACTCCGGCGAAGTTGCAGGGGTCAGAGGTGAAATCCCATGACGAGAAGTAATTCGACCCCGGCATATCTTCAATTTCTCAATAGATCCAACCAAATTTCCTTTGAAAACGTTGAAAAATCATAGCACATTAAACTCTTGCTAATTCAATTCGATTAAAACTAAAAATGGAGAAAATCAAACCTTTCAGACAAAAGGGTCGAAATTGCAAGAGCAACCAACCCTTTTGAATTAGTATCCTGCTGAATGGATTCGCATTGTTCTAGGACCAATAAACCTTGCCCATATGATTCATCTGCACATACACTCATATAAATGAATAGAATTTAAGGGGATTATTCAGAATGAATAGAGAAGATGAAGAAGGACATGATTTGTGAGATCTTGAAAGGCAAAAAGCATAATCAATCATTTGAAGAGCAACTGGGTTAGAGTTAAATTGGTGATGGAGTTTGGTGGAGCATAATCGGATGGTTGAGGGTGGGGGGATACCCTCTGGTTCGTCATGAAAAAGATGAACAACAATGAGCAATCGAATCGGGCCCAAATCCCACATTTTGTTCATCGTAATGAAATTCGTAAGAAAAAGAGAGGTTGAAAGCTTTAATGGTGGAGACAGCTAGCTTTGAGAATATTATAGGAGAGATGATGATGAGGGTGGTGACGGTGGAGGTGGTGGTGGATGACGGTGGTGACGGCGGTGGAAGTGGTGACGGTGGTTGTGGTGGTGGAGTGGGTGGGGGGTTGTGGGTTAAGGGTTAAGAGATAGAGAGAGAAATAGATAAAGAGAGAAATGGCAATTTAGTCTTTTTACAAAAAGTTAACAGAATAAGTTAACGGTGTTAGTGTTTTGGATTCAAATGGGAACAAAAATGAAACGTTAGGGGGTATATGAGGATTTTTAAACTGTAGGGATGCAAATGATCAAAATCACCGAACCTCAGATATGCAAATGGTAATTTACTCTTAATTTAATTATAAAACCCAAACAATTAAAATAAAACTTTCCCAAACACTCAAACCAAACCCTAGATCTACAACTTAAATTTCAGTTTGACTTCAAACACCCACGTATCTGACTTCAAATATACTCATAGACACATAACTCTTACACCTTCAAAAACATACAAACAAGAATCCTCTCAAGATTAGTAATCAGAGAGACTGTGTGGAGAGGGCTGTTGGCAGCCGCTGACCAAGACAACGGCGGCGCGACGGCGATAAGCGGCCGGCCACCGCAGGCGGCGGCGCGTGGTGGTGGGTCCGTGAGTGGAGCATATCAAATGGTAGATCTCGTTAAGAGGAACACGATGGTGGTGGTTGTTTACTCCAACTCGCGATGACGGTCTGTGATGTTGGTGGTGGTTGCAAGGCCGCCCTTAGAGGAGGCGGCTGCCAACGGTGGCGACGCTTGCGGAGATCTGTGATGTTGGTGGTGGTATACAGCAGATCCACAGGGTGCAGGTGGTGTTGGGTTTTTAGGTCAGTTGGTGGTCTGGGTGATGTGTTCGCGAGGGGTTAGGGACGAGGGTTAGGGACTGATGAGATGGGGGTCGTCGGGTGGAGGTTGGGCGGCGATGGTTATGGTTGTGGGTATGGTGGTGGTGGTTCTGTGAAGTTGGGGGTTCCGGTGGGGTATAACGGTTTCAGAGGCAGTGGTGGTATATGGGTGTTGTTAGGTTACAGACGGTGATATAGGTGGCGACGAGGGTGATTATGATGGTGGTTCTTTTCGGTTCGGTGAAGGTGAGTGCTGGTGGTGGATGCTGGGTTTGTGAGTGAGTCTGTTGTGAGTGATGGGGGAAAGGTGCTGCGAGTTTGGAAGATGGTGATGATGCTAACAAAAGGTTAACCTTGAGTTGCAGGGTAGTGAGATTTGGGATCTGATATTGGCATCATGTTTGGGCAATAGCAGGTAACGTGGTCTCGTGACTTGTGCTTATTCTTTTGTGTTTTTGAATTATGGTGGTTTTGCTATTTTTGTTAAATTCGCAGTTTGAAAGTTCATAATTGCGCTGGTTTTTATAGTTTCGCCGGAGTTTCTAATTTCGCCGGAGAATTTGTACTTTCGCCGGAATTATAGTTTCGCCGGAAATAGTTTCGCCGGAGTTTCGCCGGAGTTTCGCCGGACGAAACTGTAATTTCGTCGGAACAGTTTTAACTTTCGTTCAAGATCAGATCTAGTTTCGCCCCATGAAGATTTGAAGCTCTCAAGAACACCAAGAACACACACACTAGTGTTTGTGTGAGAAATTTCAAATCTAAAATATTTCTTTGAGTTTTCTTGTAGAAATCGATTTGTAGATGTAAAATATGATATCAGATGTTGTAAATCTATTCTGAAATGTTGTAGATCTGATCAAAACAGTGATATGGATGAACATAAAAACTCAGATCTAGTTTCTCTCTCTAAAACCCCATTTTCTCTCTCTAAGAAATTTTAAAAATCAGTAACAAAATCTTCAAATCAGCAGTAGAAATTGATTCAAGTTGTCTCTGATACCAAATTGTTAGTCCAGAAGCACTTGAATCAATCAAATAACATGAAGATTTGGATCAAAGTGATAAAATATCAAGAACTTGGATGAACACACAAGAACTTCAATGAAAAACCCTTATTTGATCTATATTGATTTGCATAAGATTTTAATTACATGGAAACCCTCAAATCTAGCTCTTCCAAGCTTAAAACCCTAATTGTCATACTTTACTATTTATAGTAAATGACAATTTATTAATGACACTTAGGACCCTAAACTATGACAATTAGAAATTACAATTAAATCCCAAAATGTCTAAAAACAAGATCAAATATATTTTGTCGACACAAATATATTTATTAACAATAAACATCCTAGACGAATATATCTTCAACGTCTTGTCTCTAATCTTCATCCCGAACGCGTCGTGTTGACTGTTACGTTGATTTTTGTTGACTTTGACTGTGTTGATAATATTAGACTATCCTTCAAACCCAACAAAAGATAAATATAAATTTATCCATATTGGAGTAGTGCAAATTGCATTTAAACCTTTAACTTTAGAAGGTTTACCAGAAAGCTTTATAGCAGCTTTAAGAGATGGTAGAAACTTAGATTATAAGTAATCCTTAATAGGGATAATTCAATCTAGTCTATCACAGGGTCCAGTTTATTTTAATGTTTACCCGAATCTACAATTATCTCTAACAGATGTTAATATAACAGATGCTTTAACATTAAATGTCAAGACTCATGGATATAATTATATTCCAGGGTCAGAAGTAATTTGTATATGCTATAGAATATACTATAAACCGTTATTCACACTAAATCCTCAATGTAAGATGGTAGATAAACCATTAAATGAAACAATAATAATAGAAACTAATTTTGGAAAATTAAATATTACTACTAAAAGAAAAATAAAATGGGAAGAAATTGAATTCCTGATAGTTGGATACTAAATAATTGTACCCCAAAACAACAATATATTGATAATAATCCAATTGATATTATTCAAACATCTGAAGGATCAGTTCAGATACAATTTGATAAATTAGACCTAGAATATCTAGATCTATGTCTTCAAGATCATCAAATTTTCATATATCTCCATTAGGATATACTGTTAGAAGTCCTTCTAAAGCTTCTACTTCTCAAATAAGAGAAGAATTACCTGAAAATAGGGTAGAAGAATTAAGGATTAATTCTATAAGCCTAATGAACCGGAATTAACCGAGTCAGAAATGAATTTTTCGATATAATGGATCACATAGAAAAAATAAATTTTAGCCAAGGATCACTGGCAAGAAAAATAATTAGTGAAGAATTTAATCGAGAACAATGGAAATTATTTAGAAATTGGTTTTTTAAAAATTTTAATGACCAAGACACATATGTTTCAAGAAGTTTTTTATAAATAACTTATTGAAGAAAACGCAATTAAACCTTTTGTTCAATGGTTTATAAATAAGTATACTAATAGTATGATTTCTGTAATACAGAGAGAATATAATATTAATGGAAAAATTTTAAAAACTATTTTCCTCCTCATCAACCATTCAAGATAGAAAAAGATAGTGAAATTAGATACTGTCAAGCTTTTCAAAAATTAATGGAAGAAAATACCTTACCTGTGACAATAGCTCACATAAACAATATTTAAACAACAAAATTATACAAACATATGTTTAATTGTTTTATGGAACAATTAAATTCCATAAATGATAGGATAAATGAATTAATATCCCAGATTAAAATTTT
>CM044017.1:26337907-26347907 GCA_024085815.1 Flaveria linearis | reverse complement strand
GTCCAACCTATCTCAAACAGTTGAGAACAAGAGGGATGTTGGGCTAACCTCAGGTACAACTTTCATGATTCATATTGGTTTAAATGTTATTTCTTCAAACACATGGGTATTGGATACCGGAACTGGAACTCACATTTGCAATTTGTTGCAGGGGTTCAAAAGAAATAAGCACTTCAGGAAGGGAGACACGAGTCTCTACATGGGCAACGGAGCAAAAGTTGATGTCGAAGCCCAAGGAGACTATATTTTGAAACTTTTAAATGGTTTGGAAGTTGTTCTTAAAAATATTTTGTATGCTCCTAGTTTGACTATGAACATAATTTCTGTTTCCCTTTTAAAACAATATGGTTATGATTTAAAGTTTGTAAACAATGGGCGTAAGTGCCGATCACCTATTTGTTGGGCGGAAGTTGGAGAAAGTCAACTTACCGGTCATGAACTTGTGCACGAGACGACTGAGAAGATCGTGCAAATCCGTAACCGCATGGCAGCAGCACGCGACGACAGAAGAGTTACGCCGATAAGCGTCGCCGACCGTTGGAATTTCAAATTGGCGACAAAGTACTTTTGAAAGTGTCACCTTGGAAGGGTGTGATTCGTTTCGAGAAACGTGGAAAACTAAACACTAGGTACGTGGGACCGTTTGAGATTGTCGAACGGGTTGTCCCCGTAGCCTAGCAGTTGAACCTACCTGAAGAACTCAGTGGAGTACACGATGTGTTCCATGTTTCAAACCTGAGAAAATGCCTTGCAGACGAGACTCTCTCGTTCCATTAGATGAGATACATGTGGATGAACAACTACGTTTCATCGAGGAACCAGTGGAAGTTATGGACCAAGAGGTCAAAACGCTCAAACAAAGTCGTATCCCTATCGTCAAAGTCCGTTGGAACTCAAAGCGTGGACCAGAGTTTACCTGGGAACGCGAGGATCAAATGAAGAAGAAGTATTCACAACTGTTCCAGAATCAGACATCTACTTCTTAAGATTCATGCAACCCTATCCCAAAAATTGGCGTCCTGTGCTAACCTGGTATTCTAATTTTCGGGACGAAAATTCCTTCAACAAGGGGATGATGTGACAACTCGAGTTTCAGGTTAGCTTCGTTACATTATCAATCATACGTCCGATAAATTTCTAATAAATCAATTGTATTATTATTAAATGATAATGATTATTATCATTACTATTAATAATATATAATCCTAAACTAACTAAAGTTAATTAACTTAAAATGCCAATTAGATTAAATGGAAGGACTAATTGTGACAATTGGCTAATGTGATTGCATTAAAAAAAACTCCACCTCCCGTAACTCCTATTTGGTTCTCTTTCTCCTAAAATTCAACCCTAGCACTTTAACCATTGATAGCAGCCTCCCCCCATCTCTTCTCCCCGTAACCCTAGATCGGGACCCCCGACGTAGCAGCTTCTGGCAACTCCATCTCCACCGCGGCGGTGCACTGGATTTTCTGTGAAGCCCTTTTACTTCGGCAACAACCATTCCCCTGTTCCGCGAACCTCTGTCACCAACAGCCGTGAGCAACCATCTTGGGCAGCCCCTTCGGGTTAATCGGCAGCCCTCCCCTCTTGGTACACCATCGATCGACGACAGCCTCTTTCGCGACTTCGCACCGCTGGTAACCGCAACCCCTCGTCGACAACTTATACGGTATGATTCTTAGATCTCTATTCATGTTTGTGTTTCTTTCGATTCACGCTTGCGATCTCGGTTTCGTCTTGGTTGAGGGTTCTCGGTTGATGGTTCATGTGAATTTATATGCACATATGTATTTTTGTATACAATTAGAGATGTCTCTATTGCTGAGAATGTTGTGATTATGCGTTCCGTAGGGGTGTTTTGGTCGTGGGTTGCAGTTTAGGGTGTTATTAGTATGCGTTATGCCGTGGTTACGTGTTCGAGCGTATGGCGTTATTGCGTGTATGCTTGTTCATAGATCCTTGACTATGGTGCGTATTATTCATATATATACGCGGGTGTAAGTACAGGAATGTATGTGTTTCTGCAATATAGTCCAATGAATGTGTTACAGTATGTATATGTTTGAAGGTGTACGGTGGCATGGTAGTATGCAATTTATTGTGTGTGTTTGCATATATCCTGTAAATGTGCAAGTGTGGACTTTTGGGAGGCATGGTAGGCGTATGTATGCAGGTATATAAAATGTGGAGCATAGCACATGATAGGTATATTATATATAATATATTGGGTGTGAAAGTTGGCTGCATGCATGCCTTGTGTTTATGGTTTTAAGTTCATGCGTATGTTCACATACATGCATGTGAGTTGGAATGCATGTTGTGCATTAATGTGCAGGTGTTTGTGTTTCTGTTTTAATTGTGGATTGTGTTGGCAGAATGCATGTACGCATGTGTATGTTGAGGCGCATGAGGGGTTTTAAATTGTATTGGTAGTGATGTGTGTTTGTAAATCTGTGTGGTATTATATTTATATAATGGTGTGGTGGTACTGTGTGTATATATTATATGAAATATGATTAACAAAAATGAGGAACTGTGGGCTGCCAAATGAATGCATTTTAGTGTGTATATTATGTGCATTATTCATTGATATAAATAGGTTTCGCAATGTATATATATTAGGCTCGTGGGGGAAAAGTGGAAGCATGGGAATATGTTTTGTTTTAGGCGCATGAGGTTAAAAGTTGGACATCTTAGGCGCATGAATGGGATTCGGCGCATGGGAAGGTAGTGCGCCCATGCGTGCGTGTTTTTCTGTTCTGAGCACATGTATGGATTTATACATGTATACGAGACTAGTACATTTTGGGAATATCACACTTGTAAAAATTAACAAATAATATATGCGACGTAACACTTTTTTTTAATAAAAAGACTCGTAATATATTTTTCATAAAAATACATGTGTCTTGCAAATATGTATGTTTTTATGGTGTTAATGCATTTGAGTGTGTTCGTGTGTGAATGGAAATCATTGACAACCACATTGAACCGAACCGTGATCGCGAAACCGTACGACATCTTGCACTCGTAAATAATAACTAACATAAATTATATTCGTACTAAATGGAATTCAGGTTAACCGAACCCTTAACCGTTGCTCGAATATTATTTCTCTGCTGTGCAATCAAGGTGAGTATTCACGGCCCCTATTTTCCTTTCTTTCCTTTTTGGGGGAGAAAACATGCAAACATATTTTATGAATGGTTTTTAGTATTATTGATATCGCCTGTTACGTTAGTGCAAACATACAAACAGTCCCAACATTCTCGAACCGTTAGTAATGTGTAGCGAGGTAATTCTGAGTAGAGACGGGGAAACAACAAACATACTAGACGTACAAACAGTCAGCTTCGGTTCGAAACGCTAAGTAACATGATTATAGGCTAGCTACCTATCGATATGCTTTAATTACTATACCATTTCAAAAAGTTACAAACATTCGAACAGTTACAAACAGTCGAACAGTTACAAACATTCAAACAGTTACAAATATTTTTATCTGTGATAAAACCTATGAACTCACCAACTTTATGTTGATACACTTTAGCATGTTTTCTCAGGTCACAGGAACGCTTAAGCTCATTATGCACGATTAAGGACGCACTCAGGACATTCATTCATCAGTTTCATTTAGTTGCATTGAATATTTGTTTTGGCATAGCATTTGCAGACTTTCAGTATTGCTTACATTTCAGTTTTACACTTCCACACTGATGTTCATTTCATTTGTGTTTCTCTGATTTAAGTCAAACATTTATTTTAAACTCACATAGTGTCATTTGATATGACCGTGTCTGAGATCCTGGTATGTCACACGCCTAACGGTAAAACCCCGTATGTGGAAATTTAGGGTGTGACAACTATGAACATAATTTCTGTTTCCTTTTAAAACAATATGGTTATGATTTAAAGTTTGCAAACAATGGTATTTATGTTTCTATGGATGATGTATTTTATTTTAAGGCTATGCCTTTTAATGGTATCTATGAATTGGTTCATGATGATTCATCCTATAACAATTCATTATACCAAACAAACACCAAGAAACTTAAAATGAGTTTAAGTGATTCATATCTTTGGCATTATTGTCTTGGTCACATAAACAAGAATTGGATTCAAGCACTTCAAAAGAATGGTCTTTTGAAAACAAATGAAAATGGTTCATTTGATAAGTGTGAATCTTGTTTACAAGGTAAGATGACAAAGTCACCCTTTAGTGGTACTAACGAGAGGGCAAAAGACTTGTTGGGAATCATACATTCGGATGTATGTGGTCCTTTTAAGACAATGACAAGAAATGGTGAAAGATACTTCATTACCTTTACCGACGATTACAGTCGCTATGGGTATGTGTACTTGATGACACATAAATATGAAGCTTTTAAAATGTTCAAAATCTTCAAGAATGAAGTAGAAAATCAACTCAACAAATCTATCAAAGTTCTTTGTTCAGATAGAGGAGGTGAATACCTCATTTAGGCTTTCCAGGATCATCTAAGAAGTTGTGGGATCGTCTCACAACTTACTCCACCCGGAACACCACAACATAATGGCATGTCTAGAAGGAGAAACCGAACCTTATTGGATATGGTTCGATCTACGATGGCTGTAAGCTCACTACCTCTATCATTTTTGGGGTCGTATTACTCTCCGCGGCTCGTATTTTGAATATGGCCCCACCAAGAAAGTGGATTCGACACCTTTTGAAATATGGCATTGAAGAGTTCCATCGCTATCATATTTAAAAGTATGGGGATGTGAAGCTTATGTTAAGCAAAACACCCAAAACAAGTTAGAAAGTCGATTTACTAAGTGTATATTTGTTGGATACACCAAGGATTGTATAGGATGCTACTTCTTTGATCCAACAGAGCAAAAAGTATTATTGCTCAAAAGGCATAGTTCTTGGAAGCTAAGTTCCTTATGGAAGGAATGATGTATAGAACAGTGGAATTTGATGAGGATCAAGATCCACAAGCCGATACACGTTTGGTTGACACTAGCAATCAACAAGAGGTTGTTGATGATGATCAAGAGGTTGATTGATACACACAAAACGTTCGCAGATCTGGTAGAGTTAGCATTCCACCTGAAAGATATGGATTTTACATGAATGGATGCTATGTGGTTGACTCTGATGAGCCAACTACATACCATGATGCAATGTCCAATTCGGATTGTGACAAATGGCTAGAAGCCATGAATGCAGAGATGCAATCCATGTATGACAATCAAGTTTGGGAATTGGTTGACCCTCCACTTAACACCAAACTGACTGGATGCAAGTGGGTTTTCAAGAAGAAAACGGATATGCATGGAAACTTGGATACTTACAAGGCAAGACTTGTAGCAAAGCTTTCACTCAAACTCAAGGGGTTGATTATGATGAAACCTTCTCGCCTGTGGCAATGCTAAAGTCGATTAGGATATTGTTTGCCATAGTTGCTCATTATGACTATGAGATTTGGCAAATGGATGTCAAAACCGCTTTTCTTAATGCACATCTCGAAGAGACTGTCCATATGGTTCAGCCTGAAGGTTTTGTCAATCCATAACATCCTAATAAAGTATGCAAGTTAAAAAGATCAATCTATGGATTGAAACAAGCATCGAGAAGTTGGAATCAACTTTTTGATGAAGAGATCAAGAAATTTGGTTTCATCAACAACGCTGACGTGGCTTGTGTGTATAAAAAGGCTAGTAGGAGCGTAATTACATTCTTAGTATTGTATGTTGATGAAATACTACTATTGGAAATGATATTCCAACCATGGAAGGTGTTAAAACCTGGCTTGGAAGTTTTTTTTTCTGTAAAAGATCTCGGTGAAGCCGCCTATATTTTAGGAATAAAGATCTATAGGGATAGATCGAGGTGGTTGATAGGTTTAAACCAGAGTGCATACATTGATAAAATTTTGAAAAGGTTCAAGATGGAAAACTCTAAGAAAGGTATGGTACCTATTTACAGAGGGACAATATTGAGTACATCTTAATGTCCATGCTCAAAGGATGAGCAAGATCGGATGAAGGACATCCCATATGCATCTGCTATAGGATCCGTCATGTATGCGATGATATGCACTAGACCGGACGTGTCATGCGCGTTAAGCATGACAAGTAGATATCAGCAGAATCCAGGGTTACATCCCATATGCATCTGCTATAGGATCCATCATGTATGCGATGGATGGCTGTTAAAAGTATATTGAAATACCTTAGGAGGACTAAGGATATGTTTCTAATATACGATCTGATGAAGAGGAACTCATTGTAAAGGGTTACACGGATGCAAGTTTCCAAACTGATCGAGATGATTCTCGATCACAGTCGGGGTATGTCTTCATTATGAATGGAGGAGCAGTGTCCCGGAAGAGTTCAAAACAAGACGTGGTAGCATTGTCCACTATAGAATCCGAATACATAGCCGCCTCATTAGCAGCTCAGGAAGCTGCATGGATAAAGAAATTTATCACCGATCTAGGGGTGGTCTCTACCATTCAAGACCCCCTTGAAATCTTTTGTGATAACGAGGGTGCAATTGCACAAATCAAGGAACCCCGTGCATATCAAAAGACTAGACATATTGAGCGGAGATTCAACTACATAAGGGATGAAGTTGAAAAGGGAAAGATATGTATTCGTAAAGTTCACACCGATCAAAACATTGCGGATCCACTCACGAAGCTCCTTGAAAGGGCAAAGCATGAAAATCATACTTGTGCCTTAGGGATTCGATATTCTAGTCATTGGAATTGATCTGTTTAGTATTTAAAAGTTTGGAATAATGTAATATTTAACTCTTTCATATATATTTGTGATATTTTGAGTTATGTTCATTTTAGCATGTATACATCCATAATATGTTTATTATTCTAAATGTCCGTAGTCGGTCATGTTTGTGGGAGAAAATATGAACGTAAGACTATTATGAACATGGATTGGTGGATATTCATAAGGCATGAATATAGAGCAATTGGTTGCTGCCAAGGTTCATAGATATTTGTGGGATACGAATATTGGACTGACCCGCGTCTCAGATTTTACTACATGGAATCTTCTAGATTGATCATAAGTAAATTTGAGTAAAGGCGAATATCATTTGGTATCCTCCGACCTGAGGTACATAATGGGTTTAGATATTCACTAATGTGTTATACCTTGAGCTAGTTCTTTGCTGTCCTGAAATAATGGACAGTACATAAGGCTATGTTCAGGTGTGACACGAGGTGATTGTGAGAAATGTATGTAGTCAAGATGGAATTTGTTCCTCTTATTCGTTGAGAGCAAGATGTCTAAGGCCTGATCAAGTTAAATCAACAAGGAATGATCTTTCTGTGTCCTTGGATTTAACATGACATATGTAACAAAAGGATAAATGATTAATTCACCTCAATCATTTCAAGTTGGATTCTTGAAGTGGATGATGTTATTGAATGGCTTTTAGTCATGCGTATTAAGGGTAGTAAACTGTTGTTAGGTGGTATTTACTGCTTGCATCAATCTTATATGAATCTTGTGCAAGTGGGAGATTGTTGGATTCTTTATGCCTAAGACACATAGAACATTGATGTGGTTAGAACGTCATGATCCAAGTCGGGTCATACCCAATAACAAGTTTAGCAAAGATCAATAAATATTTAATTGATGATATAATCATGCAATTGAATAATTACACCAATTTAGAAAATGGGTTTTCAAAATAAGTTGCATATGAGATAGATTAACTTATAGGGATATTTTGTTCAAGGGTATTATTTGTAATGTTATTTAAATTAGTTAAATGACATCAAGTAATATAAGTGTGTGTATGACTTATAAAATTAAAAGGTTAATTTCATAACTCAACAAGTAACTAGTTAAATTAAAGGGTTAATAAAATTTGGGGGGGGGCACCTTTTTAAAAAGGCATTTCGGCCGCACCCTTTAGTTTGGTTGGTTCATCTGTTGTCTTGGTTGAAGACACTCTTGAAAAACACACACACACTCAATCTCTCTCTCTCTCTCATACATGCAAAAGACCACCAAGAACAAGTTTTCTCTCTATTTTCTTGAAGAAACTCAAGGCTGAAATACGGATTTGCAGCCCTCCTTGGTCGGTTTTTGGTGTCTAAAATCCTAGAAAAAGGGTGCTTGCTTGATGCTTGAGGGTATGGATGCTTGAGGACACCTGTCCTTGGTGTTTTGGTCATTCAAGAACAGCTCCATCTTCATTAAATCTCACATTTTTGGCAGCTCTACAAAGCTTGTATCTTTTGTGTGTTTTGGTTGTTTTATTCTTCTTGATAGCTAGTTCATACACATATAAATGATCCTATGTTCTTGGGTTTGTTGAAATTAAGTTATGTGCCTTAATTTTCAGATTATAAAACATGATATTAAGGTTTTATTCTGCTGCGTTTTAGAGTTTAAATGGTTAAACTACTTTGATAATGTGTCAAGCAATCCTAACATTGGCATCTAGAGCCGGATATGTGGATGACTAGCTTCTTTTGTCCTTATGAAATTGTTTTTATGGGACTTTAACAACCGTTTAGGGGCTTTTTTATGATGAGATTATGAATCCCCATCTTTCAAAGTTATATCATCCATGCTTATGATTAAATCTTGAAAGATATGTATCAAATGGTAGATTGTGTTGTGTGGACAAAAAACCCTAAATTCTTGCTTTATGTTGGCTGAAAATTTAGGGTTAAATGGGGTTTTATTTTGTTCATGAAATGTTGTATTTGGATACATATTTTGGTGCATAACATGGCCTAGACCTGTTTTAGTTTTGGATTTGGTTGTGTTTGGATGATTTGGTCATGTTTGGTTTTATTCATTCAAAGGGTTGTAATAATTTCTTTTGTGTCTGTATCCTTTTGGTTTGTAATTTATTTATTCATTTGTTGTGTAATAAATAGATTAGATGTATTTCTTTTACTAGAAAATGTATTAGGATATATTTTGTAAAAGAAGATACACAAGATGGTGAACCAAAGGAAGGTGCAAAGCAAGGACACAAAAAACATGGACACTTGAAGCATTCGGATGCGGATTCAAGTGGGAGTTCATGGACACTTTGAAGTGTCAATTTTAAACCCTTAGGGATGACCTTATGACAACACTTGTGATGGCAAACAATGTGGTCAACTTAGTGGCGATGGTTATACACTTGTGATTAAATGGTTGTGCTTGTTTGATTTGTTTAATTTTGGTTGATTGTTTGATATTTGGATATGCATAACAAACTAATTAACAAACAAAACAAACTGAAAAATTTATGGTTCCTAATCATTAAATGATTAATAAAAGGTTATTAAAAGGATTAATGATTTTAATAAAAGGGTTTTACTAAAAATAGAACCATAGGGTACCATGTTTTTAAAGCATGCAAATACAAGGTACATAGAGTTTTCAAAACTCAAATTAATGAAAACTTAAATCCCTTTGGAAACAAGTTTAACACCATCCCTTTGACAAATATTTGTGGCATAAAGGTCACCTAACCACTTTTAAGGAACTTGTGTTTTTGAGGTGGTCTTAACGTATTTGTGGGATAAAGGTCACCTAACCACTTGTATGTATAAACTCACACGTGCGTGTAAGAAGAACGACTTAAATTGGAAACCATGTGCATAGGGTCACCGAAGCATGGTGTATAATGGTGTTGATGGGATTTTACATGCCAACTAAACATAAGATGTTTAACCGATCCCATAAGGCTAGAAATTGCAAAAGGTTGCAAATTGTCAAGTGTTGATTACCTTGTTAATTTAAATAATAGGATAAAGGTCACCTAACCATCATTTAAATATAACGTTGGATTCTAGGTTTTAATTATTAATTGTCTATGAGAAATTAAAGGGTATTAATGATTAAAAAGAAATTTAAAAAAAAAAATACTAATATGAACTTTGTAAATTTTGTAGAAATGGCCGCAAACAATAACGCTACCACCCCGACCGTCCATACCCTATCAGTGAGAACCATCTTAGAGAGGGATCGTCTTAAC